>BQNB010061805.1:0-36335 GCA_026074375.1 Tanacetum coccineum
CGTCACTCTGATACCGAACGTCTTTCTTGAAGTGACGATGTGTTAAAATTAAATAATTTCAAGAAAGATGCAACATTAAAGCTTTTCAAGTCAACAAATCAAGAAAGGTATGAGCATGTCAGTCCAGAAGTCACAAGTTCACAAGATGGCAAAGTTAACAAGATGGCAAAATGAGATTATGCTTAGTTGATGATCTCAAGTTGTTCAAGATCACATTCAAGACAAGTTAAGGAACAAGCTCAAGACCTAAAGTCTATGATCACTACATCAAATCACAAGTTAATGATTGAAGTTAAAGACTAAGAGCTTAAGACTAAAGTCGAAGCATAGTATGCTAAGTTTAAATTTTTGTAAATTGGAGTGATCTCCCTTAGGGGGAGATTGTTAGGAACAAGAAAAGTCTCGGTCACTTCCAATATTAACTAGTCAAAGACTGTAGTTAGTTAATATATAGTTTATAAGCCAATATGGCCCAAAGGCCCATGGAAAGCCTTATAAGGCCCATGGCCGACCAAATAGGGGTATAAATATACCTCTCCATGCCTTAGAGAGGTGGTTGGTTGTATGTTTCACATTTTCCACTTAATTCATTTCATGTTCCCTACTTTCTCTCACTAGAAAATACATCCTTCCTCCCACTTTCTCTCTCTAGTTCTTGGTTCATATATCAAAGCTTACTTGTATTCTACAATGCTTAATAATAAGCCAAATAAGCTAAATAGCAAATAAATGTTTTTCAACCATCACAACCACGTCAATAAAACTACAAAACCCTTATTTCCTTTGTTTTATATTCAAACCAAACGCAACGCTTATTATCTTTACGTAAACTTTTCATGCTCAATTTTTAACAAATGCACCGTACAACTAGCTTCTTGCATCATTAAACACTCAAAAGTACAAGTTAAATGTAAATTTAGAAAACTTACAAAGAGTGTTTTGAAAAGCGAGAATGAACGCGGACCGACTACCCAAACGTACATTAAAGAATAACCCGACTACTAGAATCAACCCAAATACTCTTGAATCTTCATGTTTTTTATCAAAGTTTAACAAAAATGTATGGATTTGTATGTGTGTGTTAATTGGACGTGAGCAAGGAATAAGAAGAAACAAAGAAAATGTTTGATATCAAAACATGAGAAGTGTGTGTTTTGGATGCAAACAAAAACATATAAGCCAAATCCTTGTACCAACAAAAGACCAAAAAGCTAAAAATAAGCCACCCTTGTCCCCTCTTTGTCTTGAACCGGAGAGAACATCCAAGGGGGTTCCGGGTGCTTCTTTTTGTGTCGGTTTTACTTAAAATCCAAAATTACCCGAAGTTACTTAGTATTTTTAGTCAACTCAAAAATACTTTTCCAAGATCTTAGAGTATTTACATGACATATTTCCTTAATAAACTTCTCAAAAATCATTTTGAACATTAACGAACGTGTCGGGACTTGTTTTTCGGCATTTTAAGCTATACACGAGACAACCCTCCCGGCGTATATCCAACATAATAAAACCCTCTAAAAATGATTATCACGAGCAACATAATCACCAAATAACCAAAATCACATTTATTTACCACTGTCAACACGGTACCTATTCAAACGAGACTGACAAAGTCAAATAGTCAAAGGACTAAATTCGAACATTCAAATCTTAGAAAAAGGGCAAGGGTTACACTTAAGCACTCCTTAATAATTTGTTAATCCCAATTTCCTAACAAATGATTATTCTCGCCTCTCCAGACAATCTAAACATTCCTTCCTATTTCCCAAATCATTTCTTTATCATCATTTCCCAAGTCGATTTTCTCTAAATGGCAATATGATTAATTACATAATCAATCCTTTAATTATCTCTATCTTCATCACATTCCTCACAACTATAAACCTTAAACCTTCCTCACTTAAACCTTCCTCAATCTTATCCTCATATGTGACAACTCACATTCCCTTACATAATTACCTTCTTGTATTTGTTGTCTCCCAACATTCCAACATAGGCTCCTATATGTCATGTCACAACATTCTCTACCATACATTCTCTATTCTTTCTCTCTCTACACTCACATATACTCTCATTTGAATTTCAAAATTACACACACACACACTTAAAGCTTCCTTAATCCTCTTCACAAACACACACACATACACACACACTCACATACTTCTACATTTGAAATTCAAATCCATACACACTTCACCAAGCTTCTCTTATATACCTTGCCACCTCAACACCTTATCATAACATTCAAATTTCAAATTTGAATTTGAGATAGAAGGATCCTATCCATCACATCATGCCAACTTACAACTAACTCACATATAACCCACATGTTACAATTTAAATTTGAATTTCAAATTCTCCCCCTCTCAACATCCACACTTCCTCTCCAAGCAAAGGAATATTCTTTTGGCATGTTCTTTGTTTCCTAACTATGCCACCTCACTCACTTAATCATAGTTAGTTTCTAACCAAGCCAATTACATATGAGGAATATCCAAACATATCTTTTGTCCAATGGTTCTTTCCTATCTCCTTGAAGTTTGACAAACATCCCCAAAATATCTTTTAAACACTTCACAAATGTTTTTATCAAATGACTATTTGAGTTGATTGACCTTAAGTGTAAGAATAGTGAAAGGTCAAAGCGTGAAGTACAATTAGAGGTTTAACAAGAACAAGTATTAAAAAGGCTAAAAACCCAAGAAACCCAAGACGGGCTTCTAACACGCTGGCCACGCGCTGACGCGTGGGCAGCGTACCAGGCTTGAATTGAGTTTTCCCATTTTGGGTAAAGATTTTACTATTTTGGGTTTTTGGCCTCTAAATACCCCTCTTTGCCTCTTATATTCCTCACCTCTTGTCATTCTTTTTGTCCTCTCTTGTCTCTTCTCCTATCCTCTAATTCTAACACCTCTTATGTTCTAATCTTCTTATCTATCATTCTATTAAAGAACACATCTTCGCAAGAGAGACACACAAGTACCTAATCCCCACTTGTGTGTTATTGGTCGAGGGTCTTCTTTCTCATACCCTTTCTATTAGAATCAAGTTTCTAGATTAGGTTAGGACTTGATTTGAACCAAACAACTATCATTCAATTTGGTTGTAAGAGAAGTTTTAGTTGGGGGGTTTGGTATACTTCCAAAGGGAAGATCTTAGTGGTCCTAGTTGATCTTAGTGATCCTAGAAGAAATTCAAATCATAGGTTCTTAGGGGTGGATTCTGAGGGTGAAATATTGTAGGGAATAGCTCTTCTTAGTGAGCGCCGATCTTAGTGCATATCGGTGGAGCAAAATTGTAGTACGATTTATAGTCCACCATAAGGAATATATTAGAGTAATAGTATAGGTGTCGTTGATTCGCAACTGGATGTACGAATGGTATAAACCTCTATATCGTGGCCTATCTCTCTCTCTCTCTCTCTCTCTCTATCTTTCTTTCTCTCTCTCTCTCTCTCTCTCTCTCTCTCTCTCTATCTATCTATCTATCTACTTATTGTTCATGTAGCTAAGTAGATCACTACACCATTTGGTTCCTTTGAGACTTAAAGTTTTATAAACTTCAAAGAAGTCAAGAAGACCGTATTCACCCCACTCTACGGTTCTACAACCTTTTATAGGCGACTTAAGTTTGAAACTAAGGTCTTAAGTTTCTCTTAGTGGTGACTTTCCAAGGCGTGTCAAGTCTTAATACAAGGCGAGTTACCAAACTTCATAACAAGGCGAGTTAGAACTTCAACTTAGGTGACTCACTTTTTTTATACAAGGCAAGTTAGGTTTTGACTCATCAAGTTCAAAAGGCGAGTTGAATACTCGGCGAATTACGATTTCGAATCACAAGGTGACTTCACTAAGTGACTTAAAACAAGTAAGTTGTAACAAGCGAGTTTGTCCACATGCGTTCTCAAGGCGAGTTAAGCCAAACGTGTTTCAAAAGTGAAGGATCGGTTGACCAGCATGCCAAACAACATGAGGATGAACGTGTGTTGCTTGCTTCTTTAATTGAAAACTTAAAATTTGATATTGATGAGAACAAAAATATTAATAAAGAGTTGAAGAAAGCAAACACGTTTCTTACCCATGAGCGTAAAGATAGCAATATTGAGCTTGCGAGGTAGAAAACTTTTCAAACAAATCACTAAGAAAAGGAAGAAGTTGAACTTAAATCTGAAAAAGCTCTTGGTTTACTGGCAGAGACTAAACGACAATGTCGCGAATCTCTAAAAGTACAAGGGTACGAAGTTTTTACTTTTAAAGAGAAAAATGACAAGCTTAAAAACCAATTTTTTCAACATGAAAGGACAATTTCCCAAATTCTAACTAAGAAAGAAATGTTGAAACATGATTGCAAAAAAATGAGAAGATAAAGATATTGACAAATCAATTGCTTTGAAAAGTCAAGTAAAGTTTTTGAACGATATTGTTTACAAATCTGCACAAACTGTTCATATGCTAATTCCTAAACCGAGTTTGTATTACAATGGTAAATACTCAATAAGTTAGCAAATCCTCAGTGCCTCAAGAAAGTTCAATGGGAAAAACCATGTCTATATAATTTTAATTTTGATAAGCATGATCTTGCAAATCTCTTTGCTCCTGAAAGTAAAGAAACAATTCATCTTGCGAAAGAGAGTAGATCAAAACTAAGTGAAAATTTTAAACCAAATGATTACACAAAGTTAAATAACCTTTACGACACTTTTGTACCTCAAAAATAAAAGTATCGCAAGCAATTATGTTTCGCAAATGATTTCAAAAAATAATGTTTCAAAAACACCTTTTGAAAATGAACAACTAACTTGGTGAAACAATTAGAATACAAGCCTACCAATACTTCAAAAAGTAAAAGTAAGCTTGCATTAAACTTGGTTTAAAGAAACATTGTGATAACATCAGATCTTATGTTGAAAAAAAATGAAAAAACATTTAGAGAACAACTGGTGTAATCCAATTTCAAATGAAATAAACGTGATTATTAAAAAAAATATTAATTTTACTTGCTCATACGACTGTGAAAAATGCATTTAATTTTGAAAAAGCTGTGAAAAAAGAAATGCTTGAAGATTTGAAATATGTCCAATCTCTTAAATAGGAGGTTGACTATCTTAAGTCTCAAATCAAAACATAAAAGGAAGATTTTTCAAAATCATATGATCTGCTCATGCAAGAATGTTATCATAAAGATTTTCTATGTGTGATTTCTTGTTCTTATGATACTGATCAATTTATGAATTCAGTTTTTCAGTTAGGAGAGAAAACTGTCAATGCAAACGTCTTGAGACGAAGCTTTCCAAGAGACATAAACATAAACCGGACAAAGATTTTGCAAATTTAGAGCAAGACTATATTAATCTTGAACTTTCTTTGCAACATGCAAAAGAAAAGTATGTTTATGAAAACTCTTGGGAAAAGAAATGTTTGACATCAGAGGATAATGAAAAAGTTTAGAAAGATAAAAGTGATTCCATAATTGCTGAACTCAACCTTAAAACGCTTGAAATAAATGATTTGAAAGCTCAGTTACAAGACAAGACGATAACAAATGTTGAAATGCTGAAAGTTTGAACAAGATGAAAGGAAAGAGCGTGGATACTAATTTTAGAAAACCATTAATCTTGGGAAAACCGCCTTTTTTAACACCCCCAAATTTACTCGCAGCGGAACCAACTATTTGGGTGTTAAGTAATAGTACAATAGTCACAAGATGTAAAGAACGACTCGAAGAGACGTTTTAAAAACAAGCAAACATTTCCATTCCTTGGTTTCAGAGTTCAAAAGCGTAGTCCCAAAGCATCGTTACCATAATATTATACAAGTTTGACATAAACAAACTAAAACAAGTTTTCATTTAAGGAATGGATTTTAAAATGATGAACAAAAGTTTAGCGCAAATCCTTCTCTTGAGCCTCCAAGCCTTTATCCTTGATTACCTGAGATAAAACATGCTAAAAAGTCAACGAAACGTTGAGTGAATTCATAGGTTTTATAAGTGATAAAGAGTTGAACACAAGCATTATAATATTCATAAGCATCATATAAACTTGTGGGCCAGACAAGCTATTAACCAACAGTTGCATTGAGCTCGTGCCACCGATCCCATCCCGCATAATTAAAAAAATCATAATCATATACCAACAATATTCATCATTTGCCCCCAAGGTTAGGTATTACGTCATATACCTACTAAAAATCTCGACACAATAGGTCCGTACATTGGGACTGCTCACAAACGGATCCAAAGCCCAAAAACCGAACCGGGCTGCTTAACCCATAACGCTATTTATTGTGCAAGCGGCTACCCATCATAGGTAGTTAACGGCTCACGATTGGGGTCTTTTGACGTAAAGCTACTCAAGCAACATACCTCATATAATCGGGTCCAAGCATACAAGAAAACTACTTGTGTTCATTTTAGAAAACTAGCATGTATCTCCCTCGCGGGGTTTAAGAAAAATATTTAAAAGGCGAGGCTATGAACTCACCGTGAATAGAAGCAACGTCAATCGAGAAATCACGAGAGAAAAGGACGCCGGAAATCAACCACGACCTATTAATAATAATAATATATTATTAATATTTCAATTATAATAAATATGAACTTATTGTAATTATATTATATGCATGAAAACTTGTTCATTAGGAATCCATGTGATCCACTTCACTTATTGTCTCTATTGGTTGCTTATTTTCTAAAAATTTTGCCGATTTACTAGCAACTAGTTACCGCTTAACGACTTGCCAAACAACCTCAACACTTGCTTATACTCTATCTCCAGGTTCCAGTGTATATTGACTTACTACTATGTTTTCCCCAAAGCTCCTAAGTGAATTTGACCTTTCGTTAACTCTAGCTTAGCGTAACTAACACAAAACAGGGCTTGCTGGAAGTTATCAAAAGTTGGGCATCAGAAGGCACCCTAAAAAAATTATAAAAATCTAAAAAAAATACAGAAGGTCATACACATCATTTACGATCTCTAGATTAAATTTCGTCCAAAAATATTAAGTTTTGACCCGCCTGCTCACGGTATCGTTACAAACGAAATTCCGGACAGCCTACAAAGTTTTAGCACTTAATCTTGTACAAAGGTTTTGACTAACTTTTACACCTTAAAAATCGACGAGGCCTAGTTCGTTGGAAAGTAGACTCGAAGTAGATAACTTTAGGGTCCTGAAAACCTAGAAAATCTTTTTACACGACCAAATTATAACATCGCAAAGTTGACCCAAATTCGGATATAAAAACTGTCATTTTCTGAAATTTGCCGAAACTATTATCTAACTAAAATCGGCCATAATTTTTTCGTTTTTAAGAGTTAGAAGCTCTAATTTATACCAAAACGATAATTTGGAACCGGCCTCTACAATTTAACTCAGAAAATCCTATTTTACAAATCTTAAAATCAGCCAATATTATGGCATAATCTTGCTGCCACTAATTTAAAGGTTATAAAACCCCTTTTCAAACCATTAAATATTTGCACCAATTTACAAATATAACAACCTAAACTAATCTATATTATCTTTCTAAACATCTTTAGTTAACCATCCACAATCATCACCAACTCAAAAATCATTACATGCACTACATATCCATGGATTCTCAATTGACAAAATTAACATGCATGTATGAGGTTCAAAGTATAATCAATATAAAATAGGAAGGGATATAACTCACAATGAAATCAAGTGATAGAAGATCATGCCACACTAAATCGTGTGGGTTTTAGTGTTTGGTAGGAATCACTTAAAAGCATCCAAACGACACGAAAACTAGTTTATTATTCAACTAAACTTTTGTACACCATTCTTCTTGGATCAAACCTTGTTCTAGTCTAAACCTTTGAATTACTTAATCCCTTGAACTCAGATCTTGAAAAAAATATGAATTTATAAGTGCATGATGGATTTTTTTAGTGGAGAGGATTAAGGGTATTTTTAAGAGTAATTTGGTATATAAATGAGTAGTTTTGGTGGAGGATTAAAGATCAAATATGGTGGTTTTGTGGTGTTTCAGTCGAACAACAAGGAGAAAGAGAGAACAGATATATGTTTTTGATCGTTGGAAACAAATAAGAGTGTGTGTTGAGTTTTGGTTTATATAAAAGAAAAGAAAATGGGTTTCGGTTTATAAGTTTAGGGTTAATTGGGTTTAGGATTGTATTGTATTAAAAAATATGGTTTATTGTTTGTGGGTTGAGGCTGCCCGAAAAAAGGAGAAAAGGAAGGCTGGCTTCGGAACCAATTTTTATTATTAACATTTTATATCTCTTAAATTATCCATCCTAAAAATTTAACTCGACTCGCTAATTTTTTTATAAAAACATAAATTTTTAAATTCGGTTTGGCCTGCACGAATGTAAATATTTTTAATATTTATATAAATGAAAAATATATTTAAATAAAAACTTAAAAATTTTCAAAATTAAAAATTACGGGATCCGTTGATGTATCGCTTCGGTTAACATTTTAAAATCTAAATATAAATTCGCGATAGAATTTAGTGAGATTTTAAATGTTAATTACGACTAAATTTAGATAATTGTATTATTTAGAATTTAGAGAAATATTATATTTTTGGAAAAAAGTAGTGACCTTAATACGGGTTTTTACATCCTCCACTCTTTACTGCGTAGCGAATCGTCACGGCGCTCGATTCATCCGATTCGCTAGGCTCTCAAGAAGAGTTAGCGGTAACTGTTTCTGAGATATCTGCTCGTTTATTATTAAAAGTACGATTTTTTTTTTTATTTTATTCTTCCTCTTTTTCTAAATTGAGCACCATCGCTTTTGGTCGCGGTTTATAAAACTTTTGTATTTCTACCTCCATCGCCTACGATATCATCGTCTCTTGACGAGTTCGGCTAAAAACACCTTTGAAACCTATAATCTTGTACCATTTCACCGGATTGACTTCATTTACTTACTCCTTTACTACTCTCATGCAAACCACTTGTTATTTTATAATTCATTGTAATGTCACCTTATAAATTTAATTTGCTATTGTTTTACGAGTCATTTTACTTGGGTCTTACAAAATATTTGTTATCGCAAAAAAAAATTAGCAAATTACTTTACTTCCACATTATTAACAGTTTCAAAAATTATTTTGAGTTCTATCTTAAAAATAGTATGGTTTATACATTTAGATATAAGAAACATAACACTAGTTTGACGAAACTGAGCATTGCATTGCTATTCCTAAATTATACATAGCCGTGCACCTATGTATAATTTAGAAGAAGTCATGCAAGGCTGAATAGTAGTCACCTTAAGATCTTGATAAAGATCAACTTTTTACCCGTAGTTCTGAAAAACAAGATTTTTGTGTGGTATGCAAGTAGTACAAATTGGGGGCATCCGCATATGTACCCTTATCTTTTCTCGAACGAATTCTCCATATGCGGGTACGTTCTGACTTAACAACCGTCGTTCTAATTTTCCTTTCTTTCTCTCCATGATGGGAATTCTTTAGACCGCTCGTCTAATATTCGACCATTAATACCGAACTTGGAAGTTCTGATGTTTCTATGCTTTCTCCTCGACCAACCTTCTTCGAGTAGGGTTGGTAGATCTCCGGGATGCCTCCGGATATGATTAATGAAGTATGAATAAATGAGTTTACGTATATCCGCCATGATGTTCGTCTTTCTTTTGACTCAAAATTTATTCGTGCGAACCATGCGTTAACTTCTCTCTTTTAATCGCTAACCTTGTCTCTTTTGTACAAGTGCCGATCTAAAACTTTCTTCGATTTAAGATTTATTGTATGGATTTCCTTTCTCGGTTGTGTTCGACCGCCGCAAACTTAATGTGCTGACGGTGATCGTCTTATGAATTGACGATTGGATAAATTCTTCTTTTCTCGTATCGTCATCACTTACATTCTATTCTTTCCTTTAGGATCCTCACGACATTAAATTTGTTCCCTCATACCATTGCCTACACATTATGCGTTTGTTATCCCTTGTTCCAGCTTCGTTGCTATCTTGTTACTTTGTTAAACTCCCGAGCACGTTCCATGTCTACCTTTAATGCGCTATATACCTTCACGGATTTTATAAATTTTCATAAGTTTTTATGAATATTTTACAAATTTTTCACAAGTGTCTAAGTTACCAAAATGGCCTTCTCAAGTTTAAGAGTTGGTCTAAACATCCTCCTTTATACAATCTATAACTAATGTTTAAAATGACACAAAGCCCTACCTGTCAAATTACATGTTGTATACATCACATTTTAATCACATCTTAATGAAATGACCGATTTAAACTTCGTTTCAACAAATGACTCTTAACGAATTGGAAAATAGATTTTCTAAATCGCAACCGCGAATCCGAGAGTTCAACAAAGCCTTTATACGTACCTTTATCTCAAAGGTTTTCAAAAGCACCAAAGTGATTATTGAACATATTTTACCTTCATTTGAACACTCTTTTTGTCAAGAAAAACCCAATAAGTACCTTAAAAATGTTGACCCACTAAGGATACATATCCGCCTTAATCTCTCAATGACATAGTTTTAAAAATTCTTCTTACTAGTGATTTCGTTTTCAAATCACCAAACCCTTAATAAATCCTTATAATAATATTTTCATCATTTTATGAATGACTTAACATTTTAATTTCATAACCGAACGAACTTCACATTTTCATAATCTAGAAAGTGCCTAAGCCTAGTTTTAAAACAAAATTTGAAACAAGTACCTTTACTCTTCCTCTCGATCGACCGTCGGTGATTAAAACAATATAAAAATCCTGGACGGGTTCTTCTAATGTGACATTTTCGTATTTTAATGTCAGTATGTAATTCATACCTTGTTCTCATTTTCTAGTAAAGTGAATTCTTGCGTTTTATGGTTTACGCGATTCACGATTTCTCGTTTCTTGTTAATCTTAAGTTGTTTTAGGCATTTTATCCGTTTAAGTGTTTACCGTGTCTATTCTATCTTTGAAATCCCCCGGCGACCTTAAAAGCTAATTTTGGCATCTTTCGTTAAAATTCATGTATTAGTCATGTTTAGTCAAAATCTCATTCTTCAAAAAAAAATTGTCTTCCACAATGGAATCTGATAAGTGAGATTTCGAGTAAGCGTTTCCATAATCTTCTTCTGTTCGAAGAAATGAGTCATCGAAATAATGCGTCACCGTTGATATCGACACATCTGACAAATGTTCGGGAGTTCCTCTATGCAATCCTGTCCAAAAATATTAAGTTTTGACCCGCCTGCTCACAGTATCTTTACAAACGAAATTCCGGACAGCCTACACAATTTTAGCACTTAATCTTGTACAAAGGTTTTGACTAACTTTTACACCTTAAAAATCGACGAGGCCTGGTTCGTTGGAAAGTAGACTCGAAGTAGATAACTCTAGGGTCCTCAAAACCTAGAAAATCTTTTGACACGACCAAATTATAACATCGCAAAGTTGACCCAAATTCGGATATAAAAACTGCCATTTTCTCAAATTTGCCGAAACTATTATCTAACTAAAATCGGCCATAACTTTTTCGTTTTTAGACGTTAGAAGCTCAATTTATACCAAAAACGATCCATTGGAACGATCCTCTACAATTTAAACAACCCCCCCCCCCCCCCCCAACCATCATAGTTTACAACATACTAAATCAGCTGATTTTATGCCTAAATTTTTTGCCCTAATTAAGGGTTATAAAACCCCTTTCAAACCTTTAATATTTTGCACCAATTTAACATCTAACAACCTCAAACTAACTTATATTATCTTCCTAAATCCTATTCTTAACAGCCACAATCATCCACCACCTCAAAAACATCACTGCACATACATTTCCATGATTCCCCAATTTACCAAAATTAAGATGCATGTATATGTACAAGTATAATCAAAATAAAATAGGAAGGATATAACTCACAATGCAAATCAAAAGAGATAGAAGATCAAGCACACTAAACCCTTGTGGGTTTAGTGTTTGGCCGAACACTAAAAGCACCCAAACGACCTCGAAAACTAGTTTTTATTCAACTAAATTTTGTACACAATCTTCTTGATCAACTCTTGCTCTAATCTAACCTTTGAATTACTTAAATCCCTAGAACACAGATCTTGAAAAAAAATTGTGGATTTATAAAAATGCTTTCATGATGGATTTTTTTAGTGGAGAGGATTAAGGGTATTTTTAAGAGTAATTTGGTATATAAAGGAGTAGTTTTGTGGTGGATTGAGATCAAAATAGGGTGTTTTGTTGGTGTTTTCAGGTCGAACAACAAGGAGGAAAGAGAGAACAGTATATGTTTTTATTTGTGTGGAAACAAAATAAGAGTGTGGGTTGAGTTTGGGTTTATATAAAAAAAAGAAATGGGTTTTGTGTTTATAAGTTTTTGGGTCATTGGGTTTGGGCTTGATTGTATAAAACAAAATATGGTTTATTTTTGTGGGCGTTTGAGGCTTCGTCGAAACAGGATATAAAGGAAGGGGCTTCGGCCTAATTTTTATTAAACTTTTTATATCCTTTAAATCTCGATCCTAAAAATTAACTCGACTCGCTAATTTTTATAAATACATAAATTTTTAAATTTGGTTTGGCCTGACACGAATGAAATATATTTAAATAATAAATAAATGAAAAATATATTAAATAAAAACTTAAAAATTTTCACAATTAAAAATACAGGATCCGTTGATTTCTCGATCGGTAACAATTAAAAATAAAATATAAAATACGCGAATGAATTTAAATGATGATTTTAAATGAGAACCGACTAAATTAGATAAATGAATTATTTAGAATTTAGGGAAATATTATAAATTCGAAAAAAGTAGTGACCTTAAATACGGGGTTTTACAGCCTTTGCAAACAATCAAAAACCAACCAGTTTTAAGACAACCGACTGCGTTTAAATCTAAACCATCTGCATTTTCAAAACCACGTTTTGCCTCCCAAGTTATTGAGAAAAATGCTTTGACAAAACCAGTCACTCCACATTCTTGGCCGAAAGTAAGAGAATCCGGTTTTACAAAACCTCATCACGTGATTGCACCTGGCTCATGTAGGAACAACTCAAATCCTATGTCAACACCGATACCAAAGGAATCTATAGGTTTAAATGACATAGTTCATAAGCACTACCTAGAGGAAGCTAAGAAAAAGGCACAACTTCAGAAAGACAATGCTTTGAATTCAAAACCTAGTGTGATTACTTTTGCTAGATTACAAAACACTGCTAATGGTAGGAAACTGGAACCTAGGAGAACTAATCAACCAACTAGGTATTGGCCACCATCTAAGAGTAGTTGCGTAAGACATAGCAACAAAAAACCTAGGAACTCAAAGTCTTTCTCGGACTTCAGACACTTGGCATGTCATACATGCAAGAAATACATCTTCACTACTAATCACGATGCTTGCATTTTGAAATACCTCTATGAGGTGAATTCACGTGCTAAAGCACAATCCCATAAGACAACAAAAAGATATAATCTCGTAGCACAGAAAAGTAATGCTAAGAAACCTGAAAGGTGGATCTCTATAGGATATAGGTTTTCTCCCAATAAGACTTTCACTGTGCATGAGAAAACAACGTCTCTTTGATCTTGTCTTAAGGTGGAAACCAACAGGTAGAATCTTCAATTCTATTGGTGTTAGGTGGACTCCCACAGGAAAGATTGTTGGAACTTGCATCAACGCAAATGATAGTGCACTACCTTTAGAAAAGGAAATATGTACTCCTAAAACTGTTATTTGTGCAAACTCTTTTTCTTTGCTTACAGGTACTTCAACGGTCTCCGAACCAATTTGATTACGTCCAAACACACTATATATAATATATAATATATAATATATAAGGAGGATATCAATAATAGTATAGTATAGTATTTTCGTCGGGTTAAGAAATTCACTTTTGACCAAAGCGAAATCTCAAAAACCTTACGGGTCCTTTCCTCGACGAGAGGTGAATGGAAATCTACGTTCAAGTTGTAAATCGAGCTTGAATAGCATAAACGTTTTTGATTTGGTTTTCTAAATCTACTAAAAGGAAAATCATATAAAAGGGAAACTAAACTTTTGGTTTAAAACTATTTTTTATATTAAAAATTAAACTAAACTTAAATCTAAGATTTAAAACTACAAGACTATACTAAAATTAAGTTAAAAGATATAAATGGCAAATATGCTTGCTAAGTGACGTGAAATGTTCATTAAGTGCGGGCTTTAGGTTTAACGAATTAAAATGACAAGTAAAATGAAATGTTTAAAAATAAATGATAAGAAATTAAATTGCATTAAAAATAAATGACGGAATGTAAATTAGAAAATTCTAATGACTATTAATTTTTTAAACCTTTTAAAAACCGCACTTAAATTCCAATAAGAAATTAAATTTGCCAGTAACAAAAAATATGACGGAATGTAAATTAAAAATTCTAATGACTATTATTTTTTAAACCTTTTAAAAACCCACTTAAATTCCAAATAACTAATCATTTAACAACACAACTAAACTACTCACTACAGCATGAATGATCAAATAAGCAAAGCTAAACATTTTATTCAAGGTCTACACTAATTAATTGAAAAAAATAAAATCGAACCCGAAAGACGAAACTATTACGAACAAACCACCCGATTATATAAACTAGACTTGATGTTAAGTGTAATTCTTAATTAGACTTTATTCACTTAATAGATTATAAACTGTTTAAACTTTATTTTCTAATAAGCTATTAAATTCTAACTAAGATTTAAACTTAGACAATAAGCTAGCTTATGTAACCCGTAAGATCCTCGCCTCATGAGTTGAACCGAAAATGCCAAACATCAAACGCAAGAATTAAAGCAAACAAAATCATCATATTATACTAAGATACTGCCAAAAAATTATCCTACTGTTCTAATTATTCATGCGCAAATTAACTAAACAGAATGACTAGCAAACTGGGCCATTTAAATGGGCTTAAGTCTAAAAATATTGCACTAAACCATTCTAGCTAACTGATTTCGATATTTTGCAAGATAGTATTAACTGAATGATTTTTTTTTACTAATAAAAAAACTATAGGCACTTAACCATTTTACTATGAGATTTATTAAGCACGAAACTAGTTAAATCTAAGCAAACTAGATGAAGCAACAAAACAGGTTATTTGGTTAAAAAGCTGCAATGGATAAGATAAAGAGGGAGGAATAAGCAAACTAAATCAAACACAAAACCGGGAAATACTCTGTAAATCGGTCGAATCATCAATCAACAAACAACTATCGAAATCAAACTTCAACAAATCAAGCGATGCGTTACGAATTAAATCCTAATGATTACAATATAATGGAATGGAAAATATATTGAAGAAATAAACTATCTATTAGCTACTCCTATCTACCTTCTTCTACCCTAATCTACGGAACTAAAAATAAAAAGATAAACGAAATGATATGAAAAAGATAGATCATATCCGCTTTCTTGCTGTGCTCCTATCCTTTTATCCTAAATGTTGCGTACCATATAAGCATACCATGGGGCCTCATATTTTTGGACCTGTTATAAAAGTTGGGTCTGACTTGGCTGGGCCGGTTTGAATTTGGGCTTGAGTTAACATTTAAGAACTAGGCCAAGAGTAATAGGCTGCGTTTTGGTCTTTGTCATTTTGGGCAGGTCTTTTAATATAGACAATATGGGTCGGTCCCGGATCCGTTGAACTCGTTTTCTCATGCTCTTTCCAATGGCATGCTCGGGGAATTTTCATGACTTCATCTTGGTCTTGAATATTAAGCACTCTTGATCGAAACGAACCCGTAAATACCCGTTTTTGCTTATTTTCAATCATTTTTACATGCAAGACATAAAAATACCAAACAAACATATTTGCAATAATATTAAGCATATTTTATGTTTTTAGTTTGATTAATAGTGTTTTTCGGGTTATAAATGATGTGTGTTTTAGCACCCATCAACTACACACTAGAAAATAGTCTTTATGAAATTTTTAAACACCCGACTCAGCATTATGAAATTCAGTTCGCACAGGCAAATGGAATAAGAAAGAAAATGTAGAGAAAATCATTTGTGAAAACAAAACAAAATATTTTCAAAAACATCGATTTCTTACCAGTGTCAAAATCAATAAGCAATTAAAATAAAGAAAAAGACTAAGATAAAATTATAAAATAGGCTTTAAAAACTGGAATTCGTCATCCTCGACTTTTCACAATCCCCAAACTAAGCTTAAAACGAAATCACAGCCAAATATAAGATTAGATGCTAACACTACTCATAAATGCTAATTGTGTACGCATAGCTACTTTTCGCTCCCTTATTCCTAAATCTTCTAAGGATTTTATTATTATTATTATTATTATTATTATTATTATTATTATTATTATTATTATTAGTAATGACAAATAAATTATTTCCTTATTAAATAAAGTAAACCCGGTTTAGACCATAATAGTTTGAAAATTATTCCTAAAGGACGTTATGGTGAGAATATTGGTCCAATTAAGGTTCTAATTTCGCATGTTTAGTGGTTGGTTATCCTTTTTTATTCGTCCGAAACAACTAAATTACAAGTCCCAGAGACAGAGGTTTTATTTAGATAACCCCGGAGTCGAAATTTGGCTTTATTATTATTATTATGCAACAATATTAGCCTTCGGTCCTTTAAACAACTGGCACATCAGGCGTCCTAACCGATAGAGCCAGTAGTCTTATTTCGACCTCAAAAATTTCCTCGACCTTTTTGAAGGCTGCAACATTGGGCGTCCTAACCGACAAGATGCAACAAACTTTTATCAGTCTCAGATTAACATTATTATTATTGTTACCTCCACCCTTTAAACGACTGCAACATCGGGCGTCCTAACCGACAAGAGGAAGTGGTCTTATTCCGGCTTCAGTTTAGGACATTATTATTATTATTATAGCCAATTTTCAAATCCTGTAGTCTTGTAGCTTCCGAGACATCAGGCGTCCTAACCAACAAGACCCGATAGCGTACCATAACACTGACAGAACCTCGATGTGTACCTTACTTTCACCAGAAGGAATCTCTATGAAGGGATTTAAACTAAGAATCGCAAAAAAACCATAGTAAACTTATTTATTTAACCATTATAAAACGTTTATTAAGTTAGACTAGCGTTTTATAGCTCCTTGTATAAAAGATTAGCAAAGACAATCTATTTTAAAGTTAAGGAGAAAGCTAAGATATAAAACCGGTCGGGTCAAAATTTACTTTTCGTTCTCACCAACGGAAAGCCTACATTCGTGTCAACTATTTTTTATTCAACTAACTATTTATATTTTTCAACATTTTTCTACAATTTTTTTTACTATATATATATGAACAATAAACTAGATATTAAGACTTAAAAATTTAAATTTTTTGGCCAAAACGGGGTTGCGAGGGACACAGCAAGGCATAGGTAAGATCACATTTCGATAGAAATCTCCCCCACACTTAGAATCAAACATTGGCCTCAATGTTCAAAAATGTCGGGTGTGACCCCCACACTTATGAATGAAAAAGGCAAATGCAAAAAATTCTAAGTGTGAAAAGGGAAACATAATATATATACATGATCAGGATTGAGGATTGAGGATTCCAAAATAAGCAGAAGATCGAAAACCGGGTAATTGGAGGATTGAAAACAAGCACGGGTCTTCATGATCTTGAGGAATCCTGCAAAAACGAAACCACATACTATAGAAAGAAGCACGCCCCCACACTTAGGCTATAAAATAACACTCACACTTATTAATCAAGAAAAATAGAAAGAAGAAAAGACACGGGTTGCCTCCCGAGAAGCGCTTGTTTTTGTGCACCGAGTCTTTAGCTTGACTCGACCCCGAATTCCTTTTCCATGGGGAAGCAAATGGAAGAGAAAATCTCAATCGGGCTTTCCTTAATGTTTAGATAAACATTTAAAGCACATGAAAGTTCCATCCCGATGAGATGCCACCGGCTCTAAGTAGAGATACCGGGGTCAAAAATGGTGTCTTCACTCTCGGTAGAGCAAGATAAAGAAGAGGCCTCGGGGTAGGTGACAAATGGGAGAAAAGTACGGATGGTAAATGTGAAGGAATCATCCTCTTCAACATTTAGAAAAACAACATTTTCACCTCCCCCCGGGTCAAAAGGTTCATCGTTATTAAGAACATCAAAATCATTCATCATAGCCGCTACGGGCTCAACATCGACGGTAAAATCATCACTCTCGGGAATGGGAGAGAGAACATTGTCAAGTAATTCTTCAAAAGGAAGAATGTCCCCTTCCGAGTCATCATTATTATCAATACCCGATGGTATCGAATTATCAAGAAACAAATCAATTTCTTCCATAGGAATATGAGAAAAAGATTGAGAAGAAGGAATTTCCGGAGGACGAGGAAGAGAAAATTCATCAAAAATAGAATCGATCTTTGTAGAATCAATCGGTATTTCATGATTTTGTAGAGATTCTAAAAGATCCGATTCGGCGTTAAAGCAACGTTCATCAATTCCCGGTGGAATTGGAATGACAACATCTAAATCCTTTTGATTAGGAAGAATTTTCTCATTAGTGATAATTTCATCGTCAAGATCGTAAAGAGGATTGGAGAAATATTTAAATTCATCCTTTTGAATTTCCTCTTCGGATAATGACTCATCATCACTAGAGAAATCGTCGTTAGAATCGAAAAGAGGATTAGAAAAAGTCGTGAAATGAGATTCCGGTGAATCATCATTAATGGGCACATCACACTCACTTTCACCATCGGATAAATCCGCGGACTCACTTGGGTTTTGGACAAGGTTCTCAACACTAGACTTTATGAATTCGTCCGATTCCGTTTCCGGAATTGTGTCAAGATGCTCATCCTCCATTATGAGATAGTCAACGGGCTCCTCGGGTGATAAAGCGGGTGTGATTGCTTTAGACGTAGAATATCGAGCAACAATATCTCCTAAAGGAATATAATCATCCTCGTCGACAAAAGGAATAGAAAGCATGCGACGACGGGCAGCAGAATACTTTTCTTCTTCGTAAGCTTGCTCCTTTTTTCGAACTTCTCTGCCCCATTCATTAGAATCTTGCTTAAGTTTTCGAATTCTAATCTCACAATCTTTCTCGTATTCTTCATCAATCTTCTCGCCTCGAAATCTTTTATAACCCAAATCATTCATGATTTCTTTAATTTTGTAATCAACCAATTGCTGCTCATGTCTCATTTCCTCGATACTCATATTCTCTTTAGCCGTTTGTTCTTCCGCGATTCGCTTTTTTAATTCCTTTAACATTCTTTGATCTCGTTTTATTTCTTCAAGCTCTTCAAGAATTTTATCAAGGGCTTCTTGACAATCGACGAAGTCCTGCGGGGGTTGTTTGGTGTCAAAACATCGGATAATCATAACTCGGATTAGTTCATAGTAAGTTTCATTGATCGGTGGACATTGATACTCATAGTGAGGACTCCCCGTAATAGCACAACAAAGATAAATGTTGAGAAAAACTTAACTCGGTGATTTTGTGGATAATAATTAATCACTAAAATTTTGATTGTAACACAGCTCCTATTCATAGACAAATGGGAATTGTGGTGAACAATCATAACCATAATGAGCATTATTTCTACATAACTCACACAAGTAAGTCTCAGTCTGAAATTATGGAGGGTGGGTGAGAACACTTGGAGAATTATTGAAAGAATCAGGTTTAGAATCATAAGTGAATGAATTCTCATCTTCATAATAAGCACTTAGGCAAAATCTGTGGAAGCTCATTAATGTTTGATGATTGTTCTGGATTAGAGATAATCGGAACTTTTTGTGGGCAATTATAACCGTAATGAGCACCTTTCCCACAAAACTTGCAAATGCATTGTTGACAAAAAATTTCATCTAATGAATCACCGCACTCGTAACAACAGTTTTGGTTCACTCATAACAACAATTATGGTCAATTTGTGGAGGATTTTGATTGACAACGAATGGCTCTCGAGGAGCATTAACAACGTTGGTATTGTCATCGGATGTCTCGGAAATATTTTCAAAGTCTTTGGAAATTTCATTTTCAACACAATATTTAAGCAAATCTTCCTTGAATTTCTTTCGTATAAAAGCACATCCACGACAATACGGACCATCAACCGGGGTACCACACTTCGCACAACACGGAGAAGAGTCGGGTTCGGGAACAAGGATCTTGTCTTTAAGACTCCTTATTGAACAACATTCTCTAGTGTACAAACTTCCACAAGTCGAGCATTCTTTAATCGCATAACGGGAATTCGAACTATGAGACGCCATAAGAATTAAACAATACAGAGGATAAAGAAGATAAGAATTAAACGAATAAGAGGATAAAGGAGATTATTTTTGGAGTTTTGAAAATATCATAAAAAGAAAATATTTTTGGATTTTTGTTGTTTTTTAATTTTTTTTTAACAATCTATTTTAAACGGATACACGAAAGACAACTTAAAACCAAATAATCAACTTACTTCACGGTAGCTCTTAAAAATTTCTTCTTAAGGTGAGCCGTATTTCGTAAGTGACACAAATGGCAAGTTTTTGAATCTTTGGTTCGATTTGGGAACTTTTCAAGTTCACCGGAACTTATTTATGATAATACCTCAATTGAAGGTATTATTTGTTGGTGTTCTTTTACCAACTTTGTTTATTTTTATGTATATTTTTTTAAAATTTTTTTTTGATTTAATAATAATAATAATAATAATAAGAAAAATATTTTTGGTATTATTATTATTTTAAATTTTTATATAAAAGAAAATAAAATGGAAATAAAAATATTTTTGGATTTTTATATTTTTATAAGAACGAAAATAAACTTCCCGAAGAAATGATCTTCAAGGATCGAACACGAACAATCCCGTAAAAATCGCTACACCTCTCCCCGGCAGCGGCGCCAAAAACTGATTCCGTCCGAACACACTATATATAATATATAATATATAAGGAGGATATCAATAATAATATAGTATAGTATTTTCGTCGGGTTCTAGAAAAATGCTTTTAACCAAAGCAATTTCAAAAACCTTCCTGGTCATTTCCTCGGCGAGAGGTGAATGGAAATTTACGTTCAAGCTGTAAATCGAGCTTGATTGTCATTTAAGTTTTTAGTTTTGGTTTTAAACTATTTTTATACTAAAAATTAAATTAATATTAATTCTAAGATTAAAAACTAAAAGATTATACTAAAATTGATCTAAAAGATATAAATGACAAATATGCTTGCTAAGTGACGTGAAATGTTCATTAAGTGCGGGCTTAGGTTCAAGATATTAAATGACAAGTAAAATTAAATGCTTAAAAATAAATGACAAGAAATTAAATTGCATTAAAAATGAAGCCTAGTTGTGAGTCCAATTTTCCAACCGAGTCCCAAAATTAACCAACCATAAGCATTAAATCAGTTACTTAATACAAAAACAAGGCCAAATTGATTTATTCTACAAACCAAATCACAATCCCAGTTACAACTTAATTGAAAGCCCATATTTTCAAACGAAACCCAACTGCTTAATTAAATGATCTACTACAAACCAAACGCAAAGGAGTTGTGAAGCACCAGCTTAAACAATTTGCTTAATCCTAATTTCAAATAAGCTAAAACACATCAATCAGAATAAGCCAAGATCAAAACTAGTTAAGCTTCAGTAGTACCACTAATCAATGAAAAATAGAATAAACATTTATTACCTTAACGAGATCTAAACTAATTATACTTAATCGAAAAAAAAAACTTTTGTGACTAAATAAACTAACCGAATACCAAATAAACACTTTGAAAACAAAAACAAGGAATTTGAATAAGCTAAAAGCGTTTACACTACTAAAATGACAAAAATGAATAAGCACATAAGCACTCAAAAGAATTTGATCTAGCAATATGAGCCCACTCTAAACCGAACAAGCTATTTAGAAACTATTCTTAGCAGAAAATAAGAGCTTCTAATTAATCAAAAATTTATTAAGCACAATAATAAGCTAAACTCGAGCTTATTCTAGCTTATTATTTCGGGTAGTATTTAAAAACTATAGAGAATGATTCGAATGAGCTTTAAAGGCTTATAGGAGTCATTTTCTAACCTTTTTAAAAGCTTTTGATAATAATAAGCCGTGCAAATAAGCTCAAAACCACAGCTTATTAAATAAGCTAACAAAAAGAAATTGAACCGAACAAATTGCAAACCCAAAATCTTTAATCAACTACAAACCATTTTTATTACATCTTATTAATAAGCTTGTTACAAAAGCTGAGTACAATAAGCAATAAAACTTAAATAAGCTATAACAAATCTAAAATAAGCAAAAAACTAAAACTAAAAACTAAAAAAATAATAAAGACTAGCTCCAAATGTTGAGGGGAGGCGAGTTAATTTATAAGGGTGAGGAGGGGGAGAAATTATAAAATTTGTCCAATCATTTGTGCCTTGAGTAGCCAATCACAGGTCTCTAATCATTAGCACACAGATTCCCAAATGATCCAACCGGTCTCATGATTCCACGTGCCCTTCATTTTGGCTTCCTTTGTACGCAGCTATTGAATAGCTGCGTCCATTAGATTCATATGCTGCTTTGAAAGTAAACACAATTTGCAAATTGAAGTTCTTATAAAACCCTTGCCACATGGCAACATATAACTCGTCCCATCTATGAGTGCAAGGTCACATGACCATTTTGTGATTTAATTTGTGTGCATGTGACATGATGTCACATGATGTCACCATCCTCAAATCGGTTTATTATATATCATGTTTTGGGCTTGAGTTGGACTTTAATTGGGCTTGGGCTGGTCCGTCCCATAAAATGAGTTACGGGCCGGCCCAATAAAATTCGAGGGCACCGCTGGACTCGTTTTTTCGTGCTCTTTTCAATGGCATGCTTCGGGACTTTTCACGACTTCGTCTTAGCTTTGAGTAATAATTAAACTTGACCAAATTGAGCCCGATAATTCTCGTTTTTGCACCGTTTTTAATCCTTTTACCTGCAAGACATAAAAATACCAAACAAACATATTTGCAATATAATAAAGCATATTTTAGCATTTTTAGTCCAATTAATAGTGTTTTCCGGGTTATAAATGATGTGTATTTTAGCTAACATCATGCATGTAAGTAAATAATTTTGACAATGGATTTATGGTGGTGGTGGTTCGAACGGACAATAGGGAGAGGATGACAAGAGAAAACAATTTTGGCTAAAAGAATAAATGGGAGTATTAGTGCCCTTTTTATAGAAATGAAGTTTAGCAATTTGGAAACTTTAGTCCTTCCTTTCATTGTGTCCCTTTAAAATTAGTCCAATGTGTTATTTCATTTACTTAAACTCGGCCAAATACTCGGGTAACATCACGTTAGTAAATATTTTAAATCCGTCCTACTAATTTCACTTTAAAACGTTTAATAATAGTTAAACCTCGTAAAACACAACCTTTAAACACGGTTTTTACAAAAACTCGGGGAAACGTCGAAAAATACAAAAATAACATAACCACGCTCTCAGAGCAATAATATAACTTTTCTGACTTTCTTAGATGCTAAAAACAAATAAAAACTCAACTATGGATTGAAATTACCCCATCAAAGGATATTCCTATCAAACCTCACATAGTATAAACGACTATAACTATTTACGTAACTAATATAACTATCTTAGCTAGGGATAGACGTTGACTTAAAGCTCGGGTTGTTACAGTTCATAAATTACTTCGCATGAGCTTCTGTTATCCAGATATACCCTATTCACTTGTCTTCCTAACACATAGGCTTTTATGATGACTGGATCTGCGAAACTTGTATTCCGAAGCGATGGGAACATGATTTCCCTTACTTCACAGTTATTCCTCTCCACTGGTCTTTTTCTTGGGTTATAACTTCCCCTCTTTATCATGAGAATGGGGGCCTCGTCGGATGTTGCGTCTTTCCCCCCTTTTTTCCATTCGCCCAACTGATTGTCGGACACCTTTTATTTCTTTTCTACTCCTTTTACCAAGTGAACCAAGTGCCCGAATTTTACTGCCTCTTCTATCTGATTTTTTAATTCCCGACATTGATTTGTGTCGTGCCCATGATCTTTATGGAAATGGTAGTATTTAGTCTTGTCTCGAGACCATCTACTTCCAAACATACGAGGAGGTTGTTCGATGTTTTTAGCTACCTTTTCTGTGGTGAGGATCTCTCTTGGGCTTTTGGACAGGTTAGAGAGCAGTCCATGGTTAGGTCCTCGGTATGGGGAGAACCTATCCCTGCATTTTTGTCCTTGGTTATTGTCCCAAGATGATCTTCTCGGTCTTTCAAAGTTTTCCCTTCTATCATTAGGGGTTCCATTGGTTGCCACTTCTCTTGCTTCGATCTAGGTGTAGGTTTTTTCCATCAAACCCTTGTAGGTAGATGGGAGGTCTGTGGAGAGATGCTCGACTAAGCTTCTTGTCCTTAAACCATGAACGAAACCAAAGATGCGTTGTTCTTTGTGTAGCCCCAAAACCTGTAGAGTATCATCAGTGTATCTGGTAACGAAGGCCCTGGTGCTTTCGCCTTCTCTTTGCTTGATATTGTGAACTGCCAAGTGTGTCTTTATGAATTTCTTTTGCTGACTGAAGTGTGACCAGAACTTGGCCTTCAGATCCTTATAGTTGAGAATGTTACCTGTTTTCTAACTATTCCACCATATGCGGGCAGAATCTTTAAGGGTGTAAGTGAACATGTGACAAGCAACGGGCATTAACCATTTTTGCATGCGGATGGCCACTTCGAAAAGGTATAAGAAATTATCTGGGTCCCCTTTTCCATCGTAAGAATTAATATGGGAGGGCATTTTTTGCCAATCCGAAAGAGGATAATCCTCGATCTAGCGAACAAAAGGTTACGAAACTTGTGGATTCCCCGAAGGATCCTGCAGGGTTTGGGTATACAGGCATATTTGGTGGTGCCTACATGGGCTGCGTATAAAATGGGTAGTTACTTGAAGGGGTAACTGTGGGATACATGGGCCCATTGTATGAAGGTATGTCATTGTTGGTGAAAGCCTGTGGTATATACCCCCTTGTGGATGGTAGGTGGAGATGCCCCAAGTAGGGGGATTACCAATCTAGGTCTGGAAAGGGAAATTTAAAGTTTGTCCATTGACAAGGCTCGCAGATGGTTGAGAGTGTGGGTTAACATTGATAGGCACAAGTTCAGTAGGAGTATGCAAACTACTAGGTATGAAAGGCTGAGCATGGTGTGAGAGAAGCATACCGTTAGGAGGGAGATTTCCCCCCATGTTAGTCGAAGGTTGGTGGACTCCATGTACGGAGGTCAAAGAGGATCGTAGGGGTTGACCGCTTTTGTTCCTTCCCAAGTGAGCCACCAAAAGTGGGGGAAGATTTATTCCCCTGTTTTCATCTTCTCATGCTTTAATCTTCGAAGGCCTAATAACTTTGGCATTTCTTCCTCTCCCGCTTCCTTCCCTGTTCGGTGCTTCCTTAAATCCCACAACTCTTTCTCATTGCCTACGAACCACAGGAGACCTTGGCCGAAGGGTTGGAGGAGATTCCCTATGGATCTTAGGTTCCATCTCTCGCTCTTCATATTATTCCTCACTGAAGTATTCGAGTTCAGTTCGGAGATCTTTATTACGTATATGCCTTTGTCGTTCTCTTAGGAGAGATTCAAGGACTTCGTAATTTGCCTCCACGAAGGCAGGGCTAATCATAGGGTTAGGATTAGCTGAAGTGGAAGCATGATATGCAAATGGCGTATTTTCAGGGGTAGTGGCGGCAAACACAGTAGTAGTCACAAGCGGTCTTTCACTATTGATGTTATTTGGTATCTGAGGTGGTATCGAGAAACCCGGTGTGGTGTCATTTCTCTTCCGTTTGTCATGCCAGAAAAGTAGGTAGAGTTGTTTTGAGGTTATTTGACTTGGTTAGAACGGGACTAACTGTTGCGGGTCCTACGGATGGCGCCACTGATTGTGAAAATATGGGCATGATCAGGCATTGAAGGGATCAAAGTGTTCTTATGATGGTTGATGGATTGCCAGGTCTTGGATAACCCGTGTCAACACAAATGAAAACACCACGTTAAGTGAAGCGCAAGGGGTGTCCCTGCGAATCACCTCTAGCGTGAGAGTAAGTATGGGCTTTATAGCGTAAAGTAAAGTAAAGTAAGTGTGTGAAAAGTGTTGGTCATACCTGGAGACCTGACCATCTATTTGTAGGTGTGCAAATAGGATGGACGAGGCCTAGCACAAAAACTAGTAAACGTAGGGGTGTCCCACGATTTAAGGGGTAATTGCAAGAACTATGTACCACGATCTCTACCTTGGCGGGAAAACCTTGGCAGATAGGGAGAACGTGGGTTTTGACTTATCCAGACCTTTGACCTAGTTTCATCGAAGACCTCCCGCGAAGGGTGTAGGCCTTCGCATGGCGGATTCCCATGCAGGTAATCATCCCGAAGATGATTTTACGCCACTCGAAACTATTCGAAGATATTGTAGTGTAATTAGGGAGAAGATCCTATTCGAGCTCGAATGGGAGACCTTCGATGTAAAACCTAAAAATCTCAACAAGTGTAAAATTACCAAAATACCCCTAATGCAAGAAAATCCATAAAAGCTTAAATAAAATTCATTTAAATGTTAGAAATTATGAAACTACAACATGTGACAATTATGAAATTTTTGTAAGATTAAAATACTTTATATTATGTAAGAAAAAGAATTAATAATTATGTATATATATGTTTGCCGAAAATATTTATAATAATGTATTTATATAATGCAAATTAAATAAAATAAAATAAAGATAAATACAAAATAATTTGGCAAATGATAAAATCAGATTTAAGTCTTTTGAAAACCCAAAAACTCGGCCAAAATATTTATAGCATATCCTTTATTCATTTTCATTTGTTAAATCTCTAAAAACAAAATCCCGAAAACCCTAATAAAATAAAAGAGGTGGCATAAAGTTTTTCCAAGGCTTGCACGATTTTTCTAGGGTGTTTTGAAGGTCAAGGATTGTGGGAAAAATAGTGGGAAGATTGTTTAAGGCTTGGTTCGATTGTGGTATTTGTTTTGGGTTCGAATTAAGCAACCGGGTTCAATAATTCATTAAATCATCAAGAATCATCAAAGGTATTTTTGTATCTCAATTTTCATCATATTAATTCGTTCTATGCATGAGAAAAATTATCATGCATGTTATTTTGATTTTATAAATTAAAACATGTTCGAAACCCTAATTTTTAGTTAATTATGAAATCGGCTTAAAAACTATTTGTACATTTGATTTTATATTTTTATAGGGTTGTTCATATCATATATAACTCAGATAAATTGTTGGAAAAATTTAAGAAAGATTCGAAATAATTGTTTAGGATTTTCCTTTGTTTGCCGATTTTCGAATAAAGAAGAAAAGGAAAGAAAAGTGATAAAATGAATTAGGGTTAGGGTTTTAATAATTTTTCCAGGTGCAATAAATGCTAATGATTGGGTAATAATTGTGGTTGTGATTGGGAAAAATTTAATTAGGGTTTTAGTGATTTATTAGTTAGCCGATTTTGATATTTAAAGTATAAGGACTTGTTTTGTAATTTCTGAAACTATGGGGTCTGTTTTAGACATGTTATTATATTTAATATATTCTGTATAAAATAAGTTGGGGGGTATAAAATGTCATATTGATATTATTTTGGATTAAAATGGTTAATTACATATAATAAGTAATTAGAAATTAATTAATTAAAATAGAGGGACTGAAATTGTAAATTCTGAAAAGTATAAGGTTTTTGGTTAGAATTTAAGAGTCTAAAATTAAAGTTTTAATGACTTTGTCATAAATTGAATCTATAAGGGCTTAGTTATTTGTAATAATGATAATTAAAGACATGTTTTAAAATTAATTAATAAACCAAAAGGCCTAAATAAGAAAATTATGTAAAAATTAAGGGTTTGACTTGATAAAATATAGAAAATGGAAGGTATAGATCCCTGAATAAAATATGAAACTTTGATATTACACATTTAAACCTTGAAAATTGTTTGATTTTGTAAATTAAAACCCTAAAATAAGGAAATTGTTCATATTTCAACCGCTTAACTTGTAAGGTTGGACATGTTAAGATCACTAACTATTCAAAATACTTAATAGAATCTCAAAATGAAGAATATAACTAATTTTTGAAGTTAGCTAAAAAAGAAAAGTTTACTAAAATTGGAAAGTTACTAAAAAATGGAAAGTTACTCAAATAGAAAGTTACTAAAAAAAAACAGAAAGTTGCTAAAAATAAAAGTTTATTTAAAAATGGAAAGTTACATAAAAATGGAAAGTTACTAAATGGAAAAGTTACTAAAAATAGAAAGTATAACTTTAAATTAATGGTTTGTAATGTCGAATCATCAATTTTCTTTAGGTTCGGTCCAAGAGGGGAGATAAAATTGAATTCCTGTGGTGTTATCTTTGATTATTGCCTTTGCTATCGGAATAAAGGTACAGATATTCAGACCTTAACGAAAAGGTTTTCTCATGAACAAATTCCTCTCTATCTTTTGATTTCCTATGTGAATGCTTACATTTGCTCTGAGCCTTTAATCTTGGCTTTCTTATATGAATCTGTACATTATGTTTCTATTGACCCAGCAATGGCTACCTTTGATATTTGAACCTTTTGATATTTGAAACCTATGATATTTGAACCTTGGCATTGAAAACCTTTTCTATGATTCCTTTGTAATGAACTTTGATAAGACTTTGCTTGAACCCTTCAGTTAGAGAACCAAGTCCACTAATTGTTTCCTAGCCATGAAGGTAACATGGTCCGTGTCATGATGCAAAGCCTTTGGCATGACTCATGGTGATGAGTGAATTTCTCATAACCGACCCCCATTTGATATTATATGCGCATTAATGAAGATTATTATTTGTTTAAGGGGCGTAAGGATGCATCCTAGATTTGTTATTGAATTCGATGGATTATGACCTTATGAAATATGTAGTATTTTGGTGACTGATGTTTGGGTGCATTCCATGTCTTCACATTTTGGAGCTCGTGACTTAACTCCATGGTTACTATGAGATGAATTTTTTAGCTTGGTAATTGGACTTAATTTGATTTTCTGATTCATCTTACCTTACACTATGAATTGACTTCTGATTTGTCTTACCTTATATTTGTATTCCTTTGATCATGTCTTGTGATACCCTTTGCACCTTGTATCGTATCCTTTGATTTCCGTTATCTTTTTGCATTCGATTATATATATCTGTTCACTGGGCTTTGTAAGCTCAGCCGCACTTTCTTTTCCTGCGGCAGGTATCTAAGCTAGGAGCTGGGGTTGATTTCGGATTATGAGTGCTGAGTGTGGACTTACCCTAGAGATCTTAGTTTTGATATATGAATTGTTTCTTTTCAAGACATTTGCTATTTCGTTTGAATATGTCTGTCCTTTGAGAACTTATGTACCTTAAGTCGTGTTGACTTATTTTCCTTGGTTATTTATTTAAGAACTTCGCTGTTTAAAAAATGCAGTGAGTTAATGATAATGTTACCTTTGATGTCAGCAAACCATATTTGTAATACTTTTACCCTTTAGGGTCGGGGCGTTACAATAATTGATAGCATGATTAGTGTGTAGTATAGAGTTCATCTGTTTTAGCTTGTTTCACTTTTTAAAAACCTTTTTCTAGCTTATTGATAGGGCTGCAAAAGCCAAGTTGTATAAAAAAATCAAAAAGTAGCAAATCTGTGTAAACCAGCTTTTTAATTTAACTTTTTCATGGCTTAAATGAGTTTCAAACTGTTTTCTCTTAGAAGATTTAGATAGCCTATTGTTCAAGGTTTCAGTGTATAGGTTTTAAGCTACAATGACCCATTATGTGTGTGCTTAAAATAAGCCCAAAAGTGCCTTAATGTCCTGTTTGGATGACTGTTTTTTGTCAATAAGCTTATTTTGGCTTATATGATCTTTTGGCTTATTGAAATTGCTTAAGTAGTGCTTAGTTTTGCTTATTTGGATTGGTTTTAAGCCATTTTAGCTTTGTTAGCTTATTTAGAGCTTATTTTTATCTTTTTAGCACTTTTAGTTTAAAATTTTCAAGTTAAAAAGCCTTTTAGTTATTCTGTCCCTTTTAAGCTTAGTTTAAGGCCTTCTTGTTTTAGCTTATTTTGGGGATTCTGGGAGCTTATTAGAGTTAGGGTTAAGATTGTCTCTGCCTATTTGCTTTTTCTTTTTGCTTATATAGTCTAAAAATGCTATAACAGTTTTAGAGCCATTTTGGTATTTAGGCTAATCTGTCAATTTTTAACAATAGCTTACTATTGAGGCTTATTTGAGGTTTTTAAAAGATGTTTTTATAAAAATTGGCTTATTTTATAAGTCCATAAATACTTGTGTAAAAAAAATATAATTAGGGAAGGATGGAAATCCAGGTGTGAGCACAAGACCGAACGCCAACCTCTATACCTTCCCCTCAACCAATATATTTAACACACAGCAGCCACAACCACCTCGCCCTTTGGGACTTTTCTGTTCATCCCTTCGCCACATTTATTCTATATCCTTTTTTAGCGCCATTTAAGCCATAGCCTTTTGCGTCTTAATTCCAGCTTATTTAGATAAGCGGGGTGACCCAAGAACCTAATTTTCTTAAGCTTCTTCATAGTATGTAGGACATTTGTAATTGTTTTTAGAATTTTTAAAAATCCGTTTAGCATTTTTAATATAAATTTAGATAAAAATTGTTTTAAAAAAAACTCATATACAAGAAATTGAAAAAAAAAAATATAATTCTTTTTTTAAAAATTTTCTTTTATCATTTAGCACCTAGGAAAATTAAATTTGCATCCGTAGGGTTAAAATTTCACAATTTGTTTTTTTAAAGAACGGGTTTTTGATTCGTTCAGATTTTTTAGGTTTTCGAACTATAATTGTTTTTCGTTTTATAGGGTTTATATTTAACTTGTCTTTATGCTTATTATTAGTAAATTAGTATCCTAACCTTAAAAAAAACTTTCAAACCATTCAAAAGCGAGTATCGACTAACTAAACGATTTCAATTCAAGTAGACGCCTCGTCAGGGAAACGACCCGGGAGATTTGTGAAATTTACTTTGGTCAAAAGTAATTTCTTTGAATCTTTTGTATAATACGTTAAACTATAATTGATAAAATTACCCCTAAAAAGTGGACAACAATGTTAATCCGTATAACAAAAGGATGAACAACATAACAATTTAACCTCAAAGTACGTAAAGGTATTGCAAACACCAGTACAGAGAGAATAAACCCACAAAGTTATTCATGGCAAGAATATCCCATTAAAAGACACATCTATTGTTTAGGAATTTTGATAACAGACTTAATTTCTGTAGTATTAGTTAGTTCTGCTAGTATAATAGTTAGTACTAGTAGAAGGATTATCATAGTTATATGGTAGTGTTAAAAAAGTAATACGCTATATTAATAGTTAAGTCTGCTTATGCATGAAATTTAGTTAGAGTTAAATGGATATGCATGAGATATCTTAGGAAAGTGATATGCATATATCTTTATACCCCTCGTTTGGTAAAGCCCATTAGGGTATTCCCTTAGTCTATAAAAGGAACCCTTAGGCGATAGTCATTGTAAGATATAGTTCAACACAAGATCATAGAGATCGAATAAATAATATAGTTTTAATCTGTAACCTAGGCAGATTCAAGTTTTAAATATAAAAGTTCTTTGTGGTATTCGTTATTGTTACTTCTTAGCATTATTGATTAGATTCCGCATAAATCAATAGTGTTCACGTCAGTAGTTTCATATTGTTACTTTAGAATTTATCTAAGGCAACAAAACCCGTTACAAACTGAAGGTTAAGATCAATTCAGTAAAAATCGATCAACAAGTGGTAAACAGAGCTTGGTTTGTGAAACTCTAATTAAGAAGAACTCAACTTAAAGATGGCAGAACAAGACATTCCATCCCCCAACAATCACTGCATAAAGATCCATAACAAAAGGAAGGGGAGAGTACGATATATGGAGCATGAGAATGCGCTAATATATCTGTCATACAGACCGTAATCTATGGGATGTTATTGTCAATGAAGATTTAGAAGAAGAGCTTGCACCAACAACTGGAGAAACTTCTGCTCCTCCTGCTCCTAAGACTGCTAAACACTGCAGCAAGAGGAATCAAGAAAGATGTTAAAAGCATCTTTCTTTTATAGCAATACCTGATGAATACCGTCCTCAAGTTTCAAAATGTACTAGATGCAAACACACTCATGGAGGCAATCAAATTGAGTATTTATAGTGGTTATCTAGAATATAAGGAAAATGCGAAAAATGTTCTAAAAACATCAATTTTGAAAAAAATTTCTACCTAGCAAATCAAATGAAATCCTTAGACAAAGCTTATGAAAGATTCCCAGAAACTGAAAAGTCAAATTGGGAGGTTCATGGTATCTAATTTCAAAGGAAGACATTAACTAGAAAGTTCCTTAGAAGTCTTCCTTCTTCATTAGGAAGTCAGATGCCCTCATCATGAGAAATAAGCCAGACATTGATGAGATTAATATTGATGACCTTTACAAAAATCTTAGAGTGTATGAAGATGAATTGAAAAGGTCTTCAGGTTCCAACTCTGCTTCTCAGAATTTGGCTTTTCTCTCCTCTGAAAATACTGGCAGTAAAATGAAGTTAGTACTGCCAGTGGAGATTTTAGGGTTAGCTGCTGCTTGGTGGAATAAATCAGTTTTCCGTCTACTCCATGTGCCGTAGGATAATAGCTTACTCCTTCCTTGCATAACCAACAACCAGTCCTCAACTTGAGAATGAGGATTTTCAGCAGATGGATGGAGATGACTTGGAGGAACTGGACCTTCGATGGCAGGTGGCTATGTTGACTGTCAGAGTAAAGAAGTTCATTCAAAGGACAAGAAGGAATATGGACTTCAAAGAAAAAACGACCTGTTTCTCTTGACAAGTCAAAGATTGAGTGCTACAACTGTCACAAAAAAGGGCATTTTGCTAGAAAATGTAGATCTGGAAGGAGTCAAGGAAGAGAGATCTGTATTGTGACTAAATGGCAAGAAGCAATGCACCAACTAATGAATCTTCATCACAGGCACTGGTGGCTCAAGATGGTCTAGGAGGCTATGACTGGAGCAATGATTTTGAAGTAGAACCAGTCAACTATGCTTTGATGGCCATCTCCTCTTCAAGCTCATCAAGTTCTTCTGACAGTGAGGTACAACAATGTTCTAAATGTCTTGAATCATTTAAATGTCTTCAAAAAACAATATACTGAATTAGAAAAGCATAACACCGCTAAACTAGAAATCTAGGGTTATGAAAAAGCATTAGAGCACTATAATCCAGGATTATTAGGACATGAAAAAATGAGTTAATGCCCCCCTTGGGGTGAGAAATATTATTTTAGAATTAATGAGCTTAAATGTAAGAGAAATAAAGATTAACAACTTAAATCTGGAATTAGAGAAGGCTGTTAAAGAAAGAGATGAATTAAAAGATAAGATTGCTAAATGGGAAGAATCGACCAAGAATCTTGAGGAAATACTTAAAAGTCAAATGAGTGCTAGAGATAAAACTGGTTAGGTTATATTCACATTAATTGAATTGAAATTAAGTAACAATCATAAACTGATAGTGAGAACAGTTTGAGTAATCTTTGATGGTAGATCAAGTGGATGATGAGACATATACCAGAAAATGAATAGATTTTCAAAGAATGGGTAATAAAGCGTACCCCCACACCATTACAGGAACTTCTTTAACCCCAATGCTGATATATCTTTATGCTGGAGTTTAGATGAAAATTCCATAAGGAAAAAAACATTCATTAAAGTCACAAACAACTGAGCTTAATAAAAAACACGTGAGACTGCAGGTAAAACAAATGATGCAAATACTAAAAAGCCTAAGTCAGTCAGTGAGTCAGTTGTGTCTAATCCTAAGATTAACAGAGACATTGTTATCATTGAGGATTGGACCTCAGATGATGAGGAGGAAGTTTCTGAAGTGCAAAAATTTAGACCTAAGAATTAAACAGTTAAGTCTAGAGATGAAAAAAGTGGTCAAAATTCTCATAAACAAGGAGTTGGTTTTAGGAAAGTAAAAGCCTGTTTTGTTTATAAAAGTACTGAGCATCTGATAAAAGACTGTAATTTCCATGACAAAAAGAGTCAAGAGTCTAATCTAAAAATGTGGTTAATACTGGTAAAAGGGAGGGCAAACCAGATAAGTGTATAATACCAAGGGTTAATCATCAAAACTTTCTAAATAACCACCATTAAGTAAGACTTTTGTCCCATCAGGAGTACTAACCAGAATAGATTTTTAAACTAGCTAAAGGCCAAGCAATTAGTACTCCTACGCTAGGCCAAGTGTTAGTACTGGCTAGGCCTGTTAGAACTAGCAAGGCCCAAGTATTATACTTGCTAGGGCCAGTTAGTACTGCTATTCCAAGTCTTAGTATGAAGGGTCTGGTATGCTCTGGATCTATTTTACTCAAGAATGTGACAATGTAAGACCAAGAGGTCATGGACCCCTCTCAAAGTCTTAACTACACTAAACCAGCCTTTAGACCCAAAGACTAAAAACAAGATGATAAAATGTTTGGGGTTAAAACATGACTACTCTAACTGCCGTGAAAATACAGTAGTTAATAACTGTAATGGTAATCTGATACATAGATCTTAAAAAGTCCAAGATGTGGTTATGGAGGCCTAAGGGAAATTACCTGGATCATGTGTCCACAGATAAGTGGATCTTTTCAAGCTCAGAGACGGTTTTAAATATGTTGACCCAAAAGGGATTTCCAAGTATGTAATGGCCTTGGAACCCTAAGAGATACTAATCTCCTTACCTTTTGATGCATGTGTGCAATCCAGAGATCTTAATTCCATGACCCACATGGTGGATAGATGGATGCACAAGCCAAATGACTGGCAACCAAGCTTATCAAACAGACTAAGAAGATTACAATGGAGGCATTTAGAGCTTTTTGTGACGTGAGCCCAAAGGAGTGTAAAAATAAAACGGGTAAAAGGCGAAAACAAAACAGCTAATTTAGACTTTGATGATTTATTATATTAGTATGATGAACTTAAGTGTTTAAACTTATTACTAGTGTCTTACAATGAGTGACAAGAAAATAGTGTCCTTTTATAACTAGGTCCGAATGCCTTATCTTGTCATCCTAGCCTTAAGCTTCAGTGATGAAAGTCAATTGTTCTAAGAGCTCCTAGACAGAATGATGTATACAGTTTAGATTTAAAGAACATTGTTCCTTCTGGAGGTATAACTTGTTTATATGAAAATGCAACAGCAGATGAGTCTAAATTATGGCATAGGAAATTAGGTCATGTAAATTTTAAAAATATAAATAAACTTGTTAAAGGGCACCTAGTTAGAGGTTTACCTTCAAAAGTTTTTGTAAATAACCACACTTGTGTTGCCTACAAGAAGGGTGAGCAACATAAGGCCTCATGTAAGGCCAAGTTAGATAGAATTATCAGAGAGCCCCTAGAATTACTTCATATGGACTTATTTAGACCTGTCTCTATAGAAAGCATCAACAAGAAAAGGAACTGCTTGGTTGTGACTGATGATTTCAGCAAATTTAGTTGGGTATTTTTCTTAGCTACCAAGGATGAAACATCTGAAATTCTTTGTAATCTTATCATAGGCTTAGAAAAACAATTGAATCATAATGTTAAAACCATTAGATGTGATAATGGGACAGAGTTTAAGAATCATGCTATGAATGAATTTTGTGCTAAGAAAGGAATTGTGGAAAACTAGAAGGGGGGTTGAATAGCTTACCGCTTTTTAATTTAATATTTAAAATTTGTTTATAAAAACTTAGATTCGTCTTTTTGGGAATTTAATACTTGCACAATATGAACAATGTAAATATGTAGAAGTAAATAAAAGATAAGAGTTGGAAAGATCAAACCGCAACACAAGGATTTATAGTGGTTCGGTTACGAAGCTCTTCTTCGGCCTACTCCACTCCCCGAGCACCAAACTCGAGAGTTTTATTTACTATGTCAACAAACTCCTTTATGGCGGAGAAAACCGTACACATAGTTGCTTATATCAATTTCCGACACTAAGCTAGATGTCAAGTTCTAATCTTAGCTAGAACCAATCTATCACAACACAACTTCACAATCAGTTCACGACTTCACAACTTCTTCACAACTTCACAACTTCACAACTCTTTCACGACTTCACAACTTCTTCACGACCTTTTCTATCCAGGGGAGGTGTTTACTGGACCTTTTCTAGCCGTTTTATGTTCGAAAATTTGAAATTCAAAATGTTTATTTTGAATAAAACATTTCTTTTAAATGTAAAAAATG
>BQNB010061806.1:0-36335 GCA_026074375.1 Tanacetum coccineum
CAATTTGCCCTATTTAAAATAATTATATTTTTAATGCACAATAAATACACTACAAATTACCTTTTATATTTTGCGTTAACTACTGCCAGTGGCCATTGTTTAACAAAACCCAAAAACTATAGCTAAAATTTTAGCAAATCGTCCAGCAAAAACTATTGATAAAGTAGTGAATAATGAACAATCTGCATTTAATTCGGGTCGTCAAATTCTTGACGGCCCCCTTATGCTAAGCGAAGTCATCGAGCGGTACAAGAAGAAGCACAAGAAACTTATGGTCTTCAAAGTCGACTTTGAAAAAGCATTTGATTCAGTTTAGGAAATACTTAGACTTCATTATGTCATTTCTTAGTTTTGGTTCTAAATGGCGTAGGTCGATTAATATTTGCTTACAGCTATGACGTCTATTCTTGTTCATGGAAAGCCCTACCTCCCAATTCTCTATTAAGAGAGGTCTCAGACATGGAGATCTGTTGGATCTCTCCATTTCCATTCATTCTTGTTATGGAAGGATTACATCTTGCATTAAAAGATGCGGTTCATGCAAACCTTTTTCATGGATCTAAGGTTTTTCGTGTCTCGCATTTCTTTTACGCTGATGATGTGGTTATCATTTCGGATTGGAGCTCTAATGTCATTAGCATCCTTCATGATTTTTACTTAGCTTTGGGTCTCAAAGTCAATACCCATAAATCAAACGTGTTTGGTATTGGTGTATCTTCTAAGGAGGTGTCATATTTGGCTAGAGGAACGGGCTGTACAACGGGTATTTTTCCTTTCACATATCTCGGGTTACCCATTGGCTCCAATGAATCGTACTGATTTATTCAATTCGAAGCTAACGACATAGAAAGTTAATCTTCTTTCAATTGGGGATCGGCTTACATTAATAAAAGCGGTTTTGGGGAGTATTGGCATACTTTATGTCTACTTTTAAAGTACCAAAAACTATTCTTAATCTCCTCGAACGGATCGAGCTAGATTTTTTTTAGGGTGAGACCGAAGGCATAAAGAAATTAGCTTTAATTAAATGAAATAATGTGTTAGCTTCCTTAGATAAGGGTGGTTTAGGTATCGAGAGTTTAAAAGCGTCTAACCTCACGCTTATACAAAAATGGCGTTGGAGTTTTGCCTCATGAGATAGGGGGTGTTTGTATTTGCGGTATGATGTGAATTATTCACTTATCACGTTTAGGAAACATGAATAGTCAACCACTGGTGTTTGGATATCCTTTTCAAATAATTGATTTTTTGCTTTGCGAATCCATGAAAACGTCGTTTTGCATAATCTAAAGATGTGTTACTTTTTCAAAACGCAGGAAGTAAATTTGCATGTGACCCACATAAAACAAGCTTAATCTCTATATTACCCCTCATTTACCTTTTCATGTGGCCCCAACTAGTCATGCAAATGTATTTTTTTGTAATTTTACTCATGAAGTTTTAAAATAATATAACTTTTATCAACCACTAAAAAAATAATTATCTATCAAACAACATAATAACACTATATTTCATAACCACGTTTTATAAAAGGTGATTATCTGATTATCCATTTCAAAACGCATAATCTATTTTTAATAAGCAATCCCAAACACCCCATTAAAGTAGTGACAAATTTTATTCTTTGCTTTTTACATCGTATATCAAATTTTAGTGGCTTTTTTAACGGCGATATGTTATTAAGAAAAAACTCCAGCAAGAAGCTAGAGAAATTACAAAGGAAGTCTAACCCAATCTAACCAATTACAAGATCTATCACCTCTAGACTCTAACCAAGAAAAAGAGACTAATTGTATGTTATCGAAAATATCGCTTTGCCTCATGAGTTGAGAGCTAAAAAGTAGTAGCAATAATAAACCAAAGAGTAGTAGCAATAATAACATATAAACGAGATATTCTTGAAGTAGAGCTCTGATTATCAATCCACTCTATCCATTCCCTAACAAACATGAGTCCAAATGCGGATTTTACGTCATATATTTGCAGCCGTTGTACAAGAAAAGAATAGATGATCCAATGACTTTTGTATCTTAAACTTTAATCAGCTAATTCATTTTGATTCTTTAAGATTTCGGAAACATAATCAAAGCATCCGGCTTTTTGTGTTAGGCATACGTACGGACCGTGAAAAAGATGAGTTATTGTTCATGACATTCTCAGATGGATGCTACTATTAGTACCCCCTTGCCTCACAAAAAATAAGAATGTTTTGTACTTTTGTCTTTTTGTCCCCTCTTTTACAGTGCAACGCTGTTTTTTATCAGTTTCTGTTCCGTAATTTTTGACAGTTTTATACTTTTGACCTGTTAAACTTTATCATTTTTGTTCCGCATTCTGCGTTTCACTGTTTTATAATATAAACAAAATTATAAAAATAAAAAATAATAATAATAAAAATAAAAAACCGAAAAAACCAAAAGGGGTACAAACTTTGAGGTATGAATATCTATATGAAAAACGCTTGCTTGCAAATGTTAACAAAATAAACTAATGGTGATTGATTTATCCTCAATCTCAACATTAGAACAAGTTTACAAAGGTTGTGCGACTGGAAAGCAGTCCTAGACATATATACGCATATTAGCAAACACTACTATTACCTATGCAAGTGCCTGGATGAGTTGCACAAATTGCATGCTCGGTTTTAGCGCTATTTCTCTTGAGCCCAGAGCCCCTATCGTTAATTGCTTTGCTTACTAACGGTCTCCTGTTGTCCCTATATTTTACTTTGTTACACCTTTTCCAAGGCTATACAATTGATGCCTGAACTAATCATGCATTGTTTGCATTTTCAAAGTATATAGTCACACTTAGCAGACGATAAAAAATTTCAAGACAGCCAAAGCAAGTGGATTTTTAAGAGCAGACACCCACACGAAGAACCATGTGTGGATGTCTGCTGTTAAAAACCACTTGCTTTGAAAAATTTTATCGTCTGCTATGAAATCTGCTAAGTGTGACTATGTACTTTTAAAATGCAAACAATGCATAAATAGTTTAGGCATCAATTGTATAGCCTTGGAAAAGGTAACAAAGTCTTTCCACACTTTGCACATTGGTTGATACTCCTTTTGCAAGCACCCATCTCTTCGTTCATTTGCTCCTAAGTAGTGGTATTAACATATTGCACTTGCGGAGCGCTCGGCTCAAGGATAACCATCTGTCCATTCAGAAAAGTCAGATTTGGGTACCTAGGTAGCTGGAAAATAAGAAACAATACAGTTAATACCTATTTAAATGCTCCACATCCATGCATAATGTTCAAAAAAACTACATTTAAGATTTTAGAGCTGTGAACAAACAAACTGCCATTCTGTTCTATAATGTTGTGTTCATTCTACTTTTAGAGCATATCACCTTCAGGGCCTGTCCTAAGTTTCCAGATTCCCGGGGCCACGTGAAAAATGCCACTTGCAAACAAATAACACACTATCTTCTACAAAGTTTTCTAGACTCGATCCTATGATTCATGATGAAACAATGCAGCACTAAACCTAAGATGCATATTTATATTAGTTATAAGTTTCTGTGACAGCAAATGTAGCTGCTGCCAACCTGTTAGGCCAACGGCGACCTTTGTTAACTACATGTATTTTTACACCAGAAGAGAGAAGCACATGTATAAAAAACAAAGAAACAAAAATTAGGATATAACATGGTTCGACAATCACAAAAATCAGTTTTTTCAAAGGACAACATGTTGAGATAAAAACTGACATCTGTAATCTGTAGTAATGGGGTTGCTATTTGCTCCAAAGTTGTAGACTGTTTGTTTTTCTATTGATCTGTTTCTTTTTTTAAAAGATGAGATACAAGTAACAGTTAAAGCTAAAAGGCTAAACAACTATGAACTCTAGCGGTTTGTCACTTATTTTACAGAGTCAAATGCAAATTTAGAGTGTTTGGACATGTCCCAAACACAACAAACTTGCATGAACACAAATTTAAAGCTACATACAACTGAAATGCATAACCAAATATGAAATCGCACATTTGCATACTATAAACTATCTATATCTTCATCTAATTCACCAAAGCATTTGAGGATATACCAAGCTTTTGATTAGATTTCCCATTTATGCCAAAAAAAAAGGTCCAATATCACCACCCCCCTCAGAAAATGTCACATAGGAGGATCGACATACCCACAAATCATCATTGTGTGGTAAACATACATACAAATATATAAACAAAACTTGAAAAAAAAATATTACTCAGGAATGTATGTTGATCCTTAACCAACTATTTATAGCGAGTTTCTTCCCTAACCTAACCACCACACTTGCTATAAATAGAAAACGAGCATAAAAACTAAAGATATTACCACTAATAACCAAAACAATTAACAATAAAAAGCTAAACAAATATATAAACATAGTCAAAAGAATAAACACAAAAGCTAAACAAATATCAGTTTATATCACATTTAAAACAATGCATCATCATCAACAAGAAGAAGATTAAGATCAATAATAAGATTTTTTTTTTTAAAGTAATAAGCTCATACCGCTTGATTTTGATCAAACTAATAAAACCACAAAATCACCTGTTAGGATCCATGTCAAGCACAAATAACACAAAAGACACAATCAGTTTATTGGCCATAGAAACTAATCTAAACGGCAAAATTACCGGTTATCAAATAAGCACAACAAAGACACAAAACAGTTTATTAGCAACAAACTAAGACATTTATACAGTCCGCACAAATAGTAAAAAGAAACTTACAACGCATTTTTATGTAGTAGTCTAAACCACGTTGCAAACCAATAAGCAGCACCATGTTCAACGAATACCCATCTTCTTTCCTCTGTGGCGCAGGTCTCCAATCTACCCTGAACATGCTTCCTCTCATCATTTCAGTGCGTCCCAACCTGCGCAGCAGCATCATTCATGTTCACATAAGCCTATTGGAATTGGCTTGGGCCAAGATAGGTCAACTGAGCAACGGTGACAAGTAACAAGAGGAAGACCCCTGCATATTAGGTGGCCATTAATCAATGTCAAGCACAACAAAGACACAAAACAGTTTATTAGCGACAAACAAATTATCGGGTTACGGTCCACAAAAATAGTAAGAAGAAACTTACAACGCCGTTTTTTATGAAGGTAATAAAAATAGGACAAAAGGCCAAGTTAAAAGATATATAATGAAGTCATGAAGATAGTTTTTATAGGGTAAGACTTACTTATCGGGTAAGATAATTAATAATACTAACGATTGAAGATTAGATAGTACTTCTAAAGGTGCATAGTATGAACAGGGTCTCAAAGCGTAATAAGATTGTTTTACTTGGGTTTTGACATTAACATCTCAAAGTGTAATAAGCAGTTTGTAATAGGCAACTCCCAAGCTTATTAATGTTGATTACGAGGGTAAGTATAAATAGAAATAGAGGATACGTTAGGATAAATTTGAAGGCTAGCAAGAGTAAAAGTCTTGATAAAGTGATAAGAATATTTGTTAGGAAAAAGTCACTATATATATAGTTGCAATTTTTGATGGGGAGAAATTATTTGAAATAGGCACTAGCGATTATCGAGCGGGTTACTTTAGAGATGTTCTTTTTACGGAATTTTGAGAGATGTATGAAGATTTTTTTGGAAAGGAGCAAAAGTCACTTATTGGTATTGAATTAGGGCGTAAAAAATTAAGGGAATGTTTCATTCAAATTGTTGTTGCGGTAGGTAATTGTAAGCGATGGAGAAGTAGTGTAGGAATCTTTGCCTTCATGTTTTCAGAACCTGCAAGATTTATTTATTTATCTGGATTTTGGAGGTGTTGATACGAAAAATGAAAATGACGGACGAATATGTTATACTTGCTAGTAAACATAAGTGGATAGCGTGGCTCTCAAAAAAACTTGGGGGGAGATCACAAAAGTTGCTAAACGGAAGACTTGTCGGGGATGATACTACTGCAGCCCAAGAAGATACACACTCGGTTTCCCCGGACTTTTAAAAGTCAGAATATGGGCATGACTCGCTCTCATCTTTCTATATGTGGTAAGTTCTTAATATTTTTTTTCTAATGTTAATGTTACTTTTAAGCCTTTGGCCAAGGGCAAGGGCTTAAAAGTAACATTAACATTATAAAAAAAATATTAAGAACTTACCACATCTAAAAAGATGAGAGCAAGTCATGCCCACATTTTAAAAGTCCGGGTGAAACCTTTATTTGAGTGCGTATCTTCTTGGGCTGGAGTAGTATCATCCCGACAAGGCTTCCGTTTAGCAACTTTTGTGATCTCCCCCAGTTTTTTTTGGGAGCCACGCTATCCACTTATATTTACTAGCAAGAATAACATATCCGTCAGTCATTTTCATTTTCCGTATCAACACCTCCAAAATCCAGATAAATCTTGCAGGTTATGAAAACATCAAGTCAAAGATTCCTACACTACTTCTTCATCGCTTACAATTACCCACCGCATCGACAATTTGAATGAAACATTCCCTTAATTTTTTACACCCTAATTCAATACCAATAAGTGACTTTTGCTCCTTTCCAAAAAAATCTTCATACATCTCCTATTTCAAATAATTTCTCCCTATCAAAAATTGCAACTATATAGTGACTTTTTCCTAACAAATATTCCTATCACTTTATCAGGACTCTTACTCTTGCTAGCCTTCAAATTTATCCTAACGTATCCTCTATATCTATTTATACTTACCCTCATAATCAATTTCATCATAAAAATATCATAACGATCCTTATCTATATCATATGAGAGCTTATCTTAAGTATCATCCTCACTCTCGACGAGCTGATCCACAAAGAAAGGACGGCTGCGCAGAGGTAGTAGTTGATCCCTACGATCACGTCGACAGTCCATCATCGGTGTCTTGAAATTAGGGTTCAAAATTGGGATTTATGTTTACGGTTTATTTTTTTGAAAAAAAAAAGAGGGATCTTAGGGTTTAATCAAGGTTGGTGGGTGGGCTCCAGTGATATACCGAGGTGGATGATGACAAATTATCAACATCATACTTGCTGTGTCTTCACAACATCGACCGACACTCGGATGATGGACTGAGTAGTAGATGTATGGTAGTAGAAGATAGAGATCGGAAGTAGTTGTGAAGTTATTTCAAGACTAATGAATGTGTGATGGGTTGGTAAAAAAAATAATGAACTTTTGATTGAATAAATGAAGGGTCAGGGAGAATGGCATGTAGGGATGAGCATATAGACCCGAATCCCGGTACCGGAACCGTACCGAATCCCGGTATATAGTACGGGATCGGTATCCTGATTCGAGTAAAAAAAAATTGAGACCACTAGTTCGGTACGAGACCGGTACCAAATCGGAAAATTACCGAAAAAAACGGGAAAAACCATCGATTTTCCGGTACCGTACCGGTACCGGTATCCGAATCTCATTCGGTACGGTACCGGTACCACTAATTTATGCTCGAGAAAAAATCGGTACCACTAATTCGGTATCGATACCGTGCTGATCCCTAATGGCATGTGATGGCAAACTAGCGGTTGGTGTTGTAACATCAAGGGAATATATGTAATTTAACTATCTTTATACTACTATGCCTTTTTGAGTGGTTGCTATATCACATATGTTTGTGTCTCTTCGTTCATACGACATTCGTTTAGTAGTCAACCTTTCTAGACCAAAATGTATTTCACTAGAAAGCTGTAGATTTAAGTACTGCTACTATGAACACAACTTTTGCAACACATGATTTATTTAGTGAGATAATAAACATGCCTCAGCTCGTTTTTATCTTAATTCGTGTAAACATAAGAATAAATATGCGTAGTTGTAACTAGTAGAACTGAGCAATGGGGGTTTCTACACACCAGTACGGTATAGATTTTTATGGTATCAGATAAATAGAATTGTGTAATCATTTTAAAAGAAAACTATTCGACTCTAATGTTTAGATATCACGAATATCTTTTTGGGATAATATCAAATGTTTGTTATTGATTTAGGCATAAATTTATGAACATTTTTGTTGAAGCATAATTTGGTTGGGTTGGTCTTGACGACTCTCCTGGTGTCGTTCGTCGTCTTTCCGAGCCTTGAATAGTGTTACACACAAAGAAGAACCGGTTAGAAGGGGACCCGAGGCCGGAGCCCCGGGATCCACCCTCCGATGGTCAAGTCAGAACAGTATAAGCATATAGTAAAGAGGTGGTAGAGAATCATCCTCCCATTTGGGGTGTCAAGGGACCCCCTTTTATAGGTGAGTCGTCACATTAAATGCATATTAATGTAGGATTGAATGTTGACTAATCACATTAAATGCTGATGGGATGTTGACTAATCACATTAAATGCTGATTGAATATTGACTAATCACATTAAATGCTGATTGGATGTTGACTAATCACATTAAATGCTGATTAATGTTGCCATATCCGAGCCAAGGCCAGGGCCCACATGTGATTAGTACAGTCCAGGCCCAGAGGCCTGTTATACGTACTATACGTCATCAAGTCCCCCCAGTCTAATATGTATAAGTTCATTTGATCATCAGTTATGCCAGACTTATGCTTTTACTAGAGTATCTTCCTTTTGAACTCATACGCCGCAAATTGTGCTCGGATGCTTGGTTTCTCGTGTTGTAGGATGATCCTACCCTTGTATATATAGTGTATGGATTAGGGTTACGTAGGATGTGGGCCACCCTTTTATCGGGTTCGGCCCATTGGGTCCGGCCCATTCCGGACTATACGCCAACATGTCCCCCAGTCTAGTATGATATGGTTCTTGATCATGTTATGCTAGACTTATGCTATACGTCCTCAGCAAGTAAGCCCATAATAGTATAAGTGGGCCGGGTCGGTCCACACTATACGTCATCATGTCCCCCCAGTCTAGTAAGCGTGGCCGTAGCCGCGGTTACTAGACTAAAAGGACTACTCTTACCGTCGCGGAGACGTTCGCACTTTCCAACCATACGCCGCCATATCTATCTTCAAACTGTGTCAATCATGCCCTATCTTAGGCAGCACCCGCGTACATGTGTCGGGTGATTGTGCTCGGACGCTTGGTTTCCCGTGGCTAGACGGTAAAGACCCCGTAAGAAGAATACGTTTTCTATAGTCGGGGTAACACTAGCATTGGCAAGATACCATTCTCGTTCGTTTCTGACGAGAGGATGATGAGAAGGATTTATAATGATGAAGGCGGACCCCGTATAATAAAGGCCGACGGAAGACGTACTTCCGTGGCCGGGTAATGCGAATATGGCATTCGACTTACGACCGACGGAAGACGTACTTCCGTGGCCGGGTAATGCGAATATGGCATTCGACTTACGGCCGACGGAAGACGTACTTCCGTGGCCGGGTAATGCGAATATGGCATTCGACTTAGTACCGGACTTGCAATGCCTCTTACGTACTTTTTATATCCGGAGATAATGTCAATGGTATCATTATACCAGTATGGCCCCCCAAGTTTAATGATGCTATACTCTATTAATTAGTAGCATTAAACTTACATACTCAAGTATCCAAAAATCATGAATAATTTTAGCACTTACCCCAACAGGCCGTGGCCCGCGTAACACGGAGCTTACTAGAAAGGTGGCTCCACCATATGTGATATGATTAACCGTGGTATTGTTTAGTACTACTAATTAGTACGTAGTATTGAATTCATACAAGGATGTTAATTAATACCACTTCATTTATTAACAAATGTATTGTGCGTATGGATATAAAACACAAGGTGTTTGTCCTGAATTCACTCTTTAACTAGAGGAAGCGCCTAAAAGGGAAGCAACTGGGCTAGACTTAACGCAAGCAGAGTGGGACCTTCTCCGATAGTCTCTTTCATCATAATATTGAAAGATTTATTATGTATCCGTAAAACTGACCACCCAAGGTTTGACGTGCAGAGCGTCACGGAAGGACGGAGTCTATGACCGCGGATACCAAAAAGAAAAATATGTCCGGACGTGCGGAGCGTCATGGAAGGACGGAGCCTCTGACCGCGGATACCAAAAAGGAAAATATGGGGACAAATCAAGTTACATTTAGCAACTGTTGTAGTTGTTCGTTGACAAAGCTATTCGTTTACCGACTGTGTAGTCTATAGGTCATAGTAAAGTTACATGGTGTGCGTTGATTTAGCAAATCAAGTTTTTACATATGACAGAATGCATAATAGCGGGAGCGAAAAACAAAAATACAAAGGTTTTAAGAGTTACCGACTTTCGAAACTGATTTTTGCTTTTCATGAGAATACGAAACATAGTTTATTCGTGGTCCCACGGATGGCGCCAACTTGTTGAAGCATAATTTGGTTGGGCTGGTCTTGACGACTCTCCTGGTGTCATTCGTCGTCTTCTCGAGCCTTGAATAGTGCTACACACAAAGAAGAACCGGTTAGAAGGGGACCCAAGGCCGGAGCCCCGGGATCCACCCTCCGATGGTCAAGTCAGAACAGTATAAGCATATAGTAAAGAGGTGGTAGAGAATCATCCTCCCATTTGGGGTGTTAGAGGACCCCCTTTTATAGGTGAGTCATCACATTAAATGCATATTAATGTAGGATTGAATGTTGACTAATCACATTAAATGCTGATGGGATGTTGACTAATCACATTAAATGCTGATTAATGTTGTCATATCCGAGCCAAGGCCAGGGCCCACATGTGATTAGTACAGTCCAGGCCCAGAGGCCTATTATACGTACTATACGTCATCAATTTTGCTTCGCTACAACAAATAGTTGAATTCTCCATGCTTTTTTTCCACGCTTTAATCAACCGTGGATTTTTTTATATGAATCATAATTTTGCCACGTTTATAAGTGTCACAAATATTTGAAAAATAATTCACACATATAAGCGTGTACAATTATAATAAAGCTACACTTATAAATGAAGTATCAAAAAATTATTAAAAAGTCACATTTATCTATGTTTCCCAATATTTCGCCTAGCGCGGTTCTTTTTCTCGACCAATTTGAATTCTATTTTTTTATGAGAATAAACATTTTGACACTTTGTCTACACTTTTAGGTGTGAATATTTAACAATGTTTACATTCTTGGCAATTTTGCCACAATTCTAGGTGAGTACATTGAAAAGAATGTTTCCATACTTTTAACTATAGACATTCAGATAATGTTTTCACATTTATAAGTGTATTAAAATTTGTCACACTCGTTATTACCACATATAGCAAAGTGTGGACCTTATAATTTTATACAATTTTAACCATAGATATTAAACCTATAAAATGTGAAGAATTTAACTATTTTTTGTAGTGCTTTTAAGTGTTTGTGTTTCTGTGTATTTTTTTTTAATAATTAAAGTGTGCATGGGTTTAGAAAATGTGAGAAAAGTATAGGAAAGAGTAAAGATATATATTTTCTTAAAAAAATGAGATTTTAATTATTTTAGAAAAAATTCGCAAAGTTTTGTGACTAAATAAATTATCAGTTTTTTCAGTATTATAAGAAAAAATTAAGTATTTTTCACCAACTAAATAGAGGCGAAACTTCATAGTGGCTAATACTGAATCAAAGCGAATGCTTTAGGAAGAATCAAGTAATGCTTCAAGCAATTATATTCAAGTTACGAAAGAATAGTTACTTTTACGCTGTAATAAAGTTGGCCCCGTAACAAAAACATTCAAGTTCAGTCACCGCAACTAAACACTATATTTAGCAAATGTTTGGATTTAAAAAAAATTGTGTTATGTGACAATTGGTCAAACTATTATCGTTTGCTACAAATTGTTAGATGTAATTGTGACTTTATTCGTCTAAAATGTTTGGTAATACGTTACACATTAATTAAAAAGTGTAAAACAATTATACAAGGCGAAATGCTTTTTTCACCATCATTTAATTGCAAGTGTATAATCATTGTGTGTTTGCTAGACGTTGCTAATTATTAGTATATCTGCAAGCCTGCTACTCCGCCTCCCAAGTAGGAGCTGTTGGAATATGGTAGTCGGTTTCGCAAGTTATACGTTAGAAATACATGAGCCTATTGAGGGCACACACGTTAATACACGAAGAGTATGTTTACTTCACGAAATATATTTAAATAGTTATTTATTTAATTACTTGTTTAATTAATTATATAATATATTCTAAATATAGAACCGAAGGACTAAACCGGACAAAACCCGAACCTCAAGGAGTGGCTTGTTTGGCCGAAACTCCCAGAGGTTCTAGAGGGGGTGTTTATGGCCGGCTATGGAAGAGAGAAAATGAAGGGAAAAAAGATTTGGTTTTAATTATGTGAATTATACTAATCTTTTCCTCCAAGTTTTAGGGTTATTGGGATGCCTATATAAACACACCCCATATCCCTTATTCTTCATTCATTCAATCCCTAATCACCTAAGAATTTTGGTGCTCTCTCCCCTATCCTAAAAACCCTAACCGAAATCCCTAAGGGATTTTCGGTTCACTCCTTTTAACCGAATTCGGCCAAACACCCTTTTAGGTTTTGGTTTTTGGTTTTAACTTGTTCTCCTAGCTCGACGTTATACAAGTTCATACACGTGGTGTTTGTTTGCTTCTTTCCTTGCTCGTAGAAGTAAATCAAGGGTTTGATTGGTTCGACTTCAAAAAGGAACGCAAGGCGTGCGTTTGGTTTTGATATTACACTTGGTGTTTGTTCGTGGAGATTAGACTAGCAATCTAGCATACTTGGTTGACGTGATTGTGTGAGCAACCATAGAGGCGTTTGTTTTAGACGCTTATTGTATTCAAGAATAATCGCAAAAGGTACGCTTTCCTTATTTAATATGTGTTAACCTACTTTCCATAACTAGATCCATCCGTTGCGCACTCGTGGCTAAATTGGTTAGCTAATTTAATAAATCCCAACAGTGGCATCACGAGTCAACTCGTTTTGGCATCTAGGGTTTCACGCTTAAAAATCGAATTTTACGCCTTGTTACACGCCTAGATTTGATTTTTATGATTATTAATGCTGCGATTATTTTTCCTTATTATTGATTTATTGTAACTATGACAAAGATATGCAAATCTTTACCATAAATTAATAAACAAAATTGCTAGATCTTGCACTTAATTATTAAAAGTTAATGAGAATTAAAAGAGGAATAAAATTAACTGTTAATTTTGCGATATTTGTTTCTTCTTTTAATTTATATGGTTTATGATTTTAAAAATCTTCCTAATTATTTAAAAGATCTTGTAAATATTTTATTTTTGAAAACTAAATATTTTAATCTTTTGGAAAACTAGATCTTTTTAATTGATTAGTTTGATTTGTTTCCTAAATTTCGGCTATAAGACCTACTCAATCACATTAATTTGTGATGAATGGGGCGATCTAGGCACTTGATGAAAACCTAGTGAGGGTCTTATGGTTCTCCAATTAGGGAAGACTCGTAGAGAACTCGGACAATTACTTGTTACTTGTTTTATTTAATGTTATCTTGTTTATTATGTTCCTACATGCTAATTTGTTTACTAGTTTACATGCCTAAACAAATAGAATACGGACTAATAACGATTATGAAAGATGACATTAAACCGGTCTTTAATTCTACACGCCTAAAACATATTCATTGTGACATGTTATGTGTTTTATGGAAAATAATGTTTTTATAACATTAAAAAGACCTAAAACTATGAAACATATTTTTCATGAATTTAAAAACTGGACGCTATGGACTCATGGGAAGTACGGCCCATCCACTAGAACAAACTATAAGAGAAGTTTACGGCGGAAGTGGTCAACACTCCTAAAGATTGGATTGGAGTTACCGTGAACCATGACATGTCACTACAGTGTCATTATTAAAGGTTTTTAAAAATTAGTGCTACAAATTTGTTTGCATGCTTCTTTGTACACGCCATTTTATCACTTTATGTGTATACCCATATTTGTTAAATTTTAAGTCTATGCCAGCCAGCCAAGAACACATGCATTTGGCTTGGCTTCTTTGGTCAGACCTTAGGTTCATTCCAACCCATGGCGAATTTTGCTCACTAGTCAGACCTCTGACGATTTTTGCACGTTCTTGCTTGGTCGACTTAATTCGAGTATGCTTGGTCAGACCTTGGACCCAAGGCATAAGATGAGAACTAAACATGCTCTTGACATTATTACTTGTCGAATAATGTCTTGATCGGTCTCATAAGTCTAAGAGTTGCAATTTAATGCAATTAGCAATCGTTGCTTACCAGTTGCCCTACTTGTTTACTCACTGGTCAGACCTCTGGTAATAAGTGGGAGGTCAAGTTGGATCTTAGTCTTAATTAGTAATTAATTGGGTAGTTAATTCTATTAAGAATTTAATTATCAAAAATACTAATTAATTGAACTTTTTTGTTAATTGTAGATGACTACCTCAGTCGGAAACAATTCGGTATTCATGATTTTCTTTGAGAAACAAAAACTCACTGGACCTAACTTCATTAATTGGTACAGACAACTTCGGTTGGTCTTATCAACTGAAGATAAGGAAAAATACCTGGAGCAACCAATTCCTCCTGCTCCTGTTGCTGTTGCACCTGATCAGCCAATCCCTCCTGCGGCCCTGACCACTTATAATGAGTGGGTTAAGAACCAAAAGGAAATTGTTGTGATGATGTTATTGACTATGGACCTAGAAATCTAACAGAATCTAGCCCATCTTGGCCCCAATGACATGCTTAAAGAGCTTAAGGCTTTATATTCTAAGCAAGCAGAACAGGAACTCCTTCAAACTGTGAGAGAATTCCACATGTGCAAACAGGAGGAAGGTCAATCTGTCAGTTCTTACGTTCTTAAGATGAAGAGCTACATTGACCAATTGGAATGTCTTGGTCACCCCGTCACTTTGAACCTTGGAGTAAGTCTAATCTTGGTTGGACTCTGTAAGGAATATGACAGCTTTGTGCAGAACTACAATATGCACAGCATGGGGAAGTCCGTTAACGAATTACATGCTATGCTTATGCTACATGAAGTGATGTTACCAAAGAAAGTTGTTGCACCTGTGCATCATGCTATAAGAGCAGAAAAAGGTCCAGAAAAACAAAAACAAGAAATCGTCTAAGGCTGTTAAAGGGGTTCAAGGGAAAGGCAAGCGTAATATGGCAGATGCTAATGTTGCGCCATCTTATGCCCCCAAACCTAAGAATCCTCCACTGCCTAAGAAGGATAATCCTGCTAAGGACGCGATCTGCCATCATTGCGGTAAAGTAGGTCACTAGAGAAGGAACTGTCCCACATATCTCACTGAGTTGCTGAAAAAGAAGAGCCTAGCTTAAGGAGCTAGCACTTCAGGTATTTTCACCATAAAACTCTTTTCCTTTCCTAGTACATCTTGGGTTTATGATACAGGTTGTGGTACTCACATCTGTAATACTACTCAGGGTCTGCGGGGAAGTAAGAAGCTGAATCCAGGAGCTTTAAGTCTGCACGTGGGCAATGGTCAACGTGAAGCAGTTAAAGCTATTGGAAATTATCATTTATGTCTCCCTAGTGGACTAGTTATTGTTTTGAACAATTGTCATTATGCACCTTCTATCACTAGAGGGATTATTTCAGTTTCTCGTTTGTATGGTTTCATCAACTGTTTTGAATTGAATAATGCAATTTTTGTTTCTAAAAATAACGTGGTTTATTTTACTGCTATCCCAAGGGATGGTCTTTATGAAATTAAAATGTCTTGTTCAAATACAAATGATAGTTCTATGTACACTGTTAGTAATAAAAGAGCTAAGCTAAACTTAGACTCTTCTCTATTGTGGCACTGTCGTCTTGGACACATTAGTAAGAAACGCATTAAAAAGTTACAACACGATGGATTTCTCAATTCTACTGACATTGAGTCTTTAGGAAAGTGTGTTTCAAGCATGTCTGGTAAGATGGAAAGAAACCCTATTCACATCAAGTGGAAACGGCCAAAGATCTACTTGGACTAATACACACCAATGTATGTGGCCCATTTAGAATCATGTCAAGACAAGGGGCTAACTACTTCGTCACTTTTACTGACGACTTTAGTCGGTATGGTTATGTTTACTTGCTGAAACATAAACATAAAGTGTTTGAGACATTTAAAGTGTTTCAAAAGGAAGTAGAAAACCAACTCGAAAATACCATAAAATCAATATGTTCTGATCGTGGAGGTGAATATATAAGTCAAGAGTTTTTGGATCATCTAAAGGAGCATGAGATTATTTCCCATCGCACTCCTCCCTACACGCCCCAACATAATGAAGTGTCAGAGAGGAGAAATCGAACACTGCTAGACATGGTTCGCTCCATGATGAGTCAAACTACTCTACCAAAGTCCTTTTGGGATTATGCCCTTGAGTCTGCTGCACGCATTCTCAACATGGTTCCAACTAAGAAGGTTGATAAGACACCATATGAAATATGGCATGGGCAAGCCCCTAAGCTGTCTTACTTAAAAGTATAGGGTTGTGAGGCACTTGTTAAGCATGAAACACTTACCAAACCTGACAAACTGGAACCCAGATCTTTTAAGTGTATCTTCGTAGGATACCCAAAGGAAACGATGGGATATTCTTTCTACAACTCATCTGAGAACAAAGTCTTTGTTGCCCGGAATGCTGAGTTTGTAATCTTATAGATCAAGAAGCAAGTGGGAGTCTAGAAGATCTTGAAATTATTCAAGAAGAAGATACAAATCCTTCTTTAGACACTAGCTTAAATCATGAAGAGGATGATCAAGAAATTGATGAACGTTAAAGTGATATCAATCCCATTCGTAGGTCCTCTAAGACAAAACGTGCCCCAAATCGAATGTGCTTATACATCGATGCTAAGGAACATGAGTTGGGGGGTCTTGGTGAACCCGCCAACTATAAAGCTGCATTATTGGATCCTGAATCTGAAAAATGGCTAGCTGCTATGAATGTGGAAATGCAATCCATGAAAGACAACGACGTTTGGGAGCTCGTAGAACTTCATCCTAACGCTAAAACTGTTGGTCACAAATGGCTCTTCAAAAAGAAGACTGTTAGGATTAAAAATATGGTGTCTATATGGAAATTACATTAGTTTCTAAATAGTCTTAAACACAAGGACTAGAAGTGTAATTAGCCCAAAGATGGCTTATGTTTAGACTATAAATACCCCCTCTAATCTTCCTTAGAGGGGTGAACCTCATATTTGTAATTTTCACTAATCATTCAATAATAACTACTTTCTCTCTCTAAAATGGCTTTCATTTATTTCCATCATCCCCGACCTCCCGAGATCGTGAATCGAGAAACCTCACAAGTGGTATCAGAGATGCATGAGCGATTCGTGATGTTTTAGTGCTTATTCGGTTTAGCTTATTCTTGCTTATTTAAGCTTATTTTAGTCAGATTTGGTCCAGATTCAGTCTAGCAGCTTATTCGATCATATTCAGTCCAGATTTGGTTATTCTATTCAGATCAGCTTATTCAGCCTATTCGGTTCAGATTCTGATTATTTTACAGCTTATTCAGTAGCTTATTTGTGTTTAGATTATTACAACAGTATTAGTTATGCTTATCTTGTGATTGATTCGATCGAAATTGACTGCTTGCGGTTTTATCGCAAGATTTGTTCAATTTTCAGTCGGTCAAAATCAGTTAGATGCTGCTAATTTTCGACAAACATCATTTTTGGATCTGGTCAACATATAAATTCGATAAGTAACAAACTCGAAAGTCAAAACTCGACGTTGACTTTTAGTCAACGGTCAAACTCGGAACTCTAACTGCTTATTTCGAGTTTCAGACTTAGTTTCTGAAAATGGTTCCAAAAATGTTTTTTTCAACAAGAACGAGAATTATATGAAGGAAAGAAGAACGGATCTATAATTATGTGCTACAAATTCATATCGACTTAATTTGCAACAAGCTCAAAACAGTTACAACAAGCTCAAACAGAATAATTCAACAGATCTGTTCTGAGTTTACAATTTTGACATCGAGAATGAATCTTGACAACCAAGTCAACTCGATTGTTACCAAGTTTACAATTTTGACATGGAGAATGAATCCAAACTAAACTTCATCACCACCACAAGACTCGAAAACAGAAAATGACAAGTCAAGATCTCAGAATACTTCCTTTTGTGTTTCATATTCAAGACATGACCTTTCAAGATCATTAACACGGGAGAGTAATTCATCATTGATCTATAAGAAGAATCTCTTCTTTTCATTATTAGACACATATCAAGAAAGATCAAGAACAAGATTGTTCGTATACTTCTTTGTGTCGGTTTAACAAGAATGAAAATCAACACACACCAAAAACAGAAAGACCTACCCGAGACCTTAGGTAACAAGATCTTAAAGAAAGAAAACATCTTGTTTCTTCTACTGAGGGTATGTGCAAAATGAAGATGTGTTTGTTGTGTGTTCTATGTTTAAAAAGGATTTGTCAAAGTATGTGGATTGATGGTTGATATGAAGGGATGAGGGTACATGGTTTGTGTTATCAAGATTTGGGAGTAGCAGTTTTTTTTAAGGTTAATGCACAAATGAAATGAGAAGTGTAACATTTCGTATTTTCAGGTCATTTACGACGTCATATATTTCACTAAATATTTTTTTTCTCGTACGCGTTCGCTTTTAATTTTAATAGTTAAGTTAAATCGCGTAAGTTAAAAAAATTATCGTTTAGCGTAATCGGACACCAAACGAATTAAAGTTTTCGTCAAGCAAGCAATATATTATTTTTATGAAAGTAATAATTAACTTTTTATATTTTATTTTTATTGGTTGCGTAAGACGTTTACGTTTCGCAATTAAATACGTTTAAGCATACCCGGAAATCACTTATACACATTTTTAAAACCCTAGATATTTATTAGATATTTATCTAAAATATCTTTTAGATATTTCCTTAACCTTACCCTAGTTAGACTTAACTAGAGTTCCTTAACCCTAGTTAACCCCTATATATACCCTAACTAGACTACAAAATCATAACTTACATTTCTTTACAAATTTCATCACAAAATCTCTCCCCTCCTCCCTCTCTTGGCTACGGCAACACCCCAAACACAACCAAATCCATATCAAATTTTATATAACACATTTACATACATACCTACATCATATCTAAGATGTCCTAAGAAGATTTGAAGGCTTGGTTAATCCTTTACAAGTGTTAAGCAAGAAAATGCAAAGTTAGGGTTTAGGAAATCAAGATCTTGCAAGCTTGGGTTTACAATCTAAACAAGGGTTTAGATTGTGTTGGGTATCATATTTCATCACTCTAAGGTTATCTAAAACCCTTTATGTCTTTACATTCATCATTTTATGCATATATATGTCTATGTAGTTAATCACCATCTAGGAACTTATTTACTTGTAAATTTTATAATTCTTGGATAATCTTTGGATTAATCATATACTAAGGACCCTAGGAGTATAAGACATAAGATATTAAGGGTTCTAATGGATTTGTAACAAAGTGGTAAAGCTAAAAAGTCCTAAAAACAAGTTTTAAACACATTTTGAGAAAAATATCTAAAGGGGCTGTTTGGAGTTCGAAATTTACATATATATTTTATGATTTTATAAAATACTACATGTCACAAGGATCGTGGGGTCATAAAGAACTCGAAAAACCGATTAATAACGAAGAAGATACGCTAGTTACGAGTTTACGATAGTTAATACTCTTATAAAACTATTTTTATAAAAGTTACTATTCATGGCAGAAACTTATACTTTGAAAACATCAATAATATGATAAAACTTTCAATTACAAGAACGTGCTCGAAAGAATCGCTAAAAACGGAGCTATAACGAATAAGATACGACATTTACGGGTTTTACGACTATTAAACTTATATAAATAAATATGTGAACTGATGTGAACAGTAAAAGTACTGTTCATCAGTGGACTCAAAACCTAAAAATGTCTTATTTTGATACATCGTCTTAGTACGAAGACGTGGGCGCAAGAAACATACAAATCGGACTTGAAACGTGCATTTTACGCCGTTTTTGTTAAAGGGTTATTTATAAACGTTTTTACTTTATAAATATAATTTCGCTAAAACGATTAGATGGTGATGTAGCTATATAGAAATATATATGTTATTAGTTATCAAAGTGCTATATTACTAGGGAATTTCATAATGAGGCCTCTTCGGATGGCGTATCGACGAGTTGTTGGATTTACGATTTAAAGTATCCTAGCTCCTCGTACGTCATGTCATGACCTCTTAATTATGATAGCCCGAATGATAGTATGATGATAACTATATAGGATTGTATATGATAGTTGTTAAGTCAAAGTACTTGAGTACTGATACGACATATATTTACTTAGGTTGCTTTCGGATATTTCCGTGATACGTTTTCTGCCATTTACCCGATTATTTCATCACTTCACTTCTAAGGTGAGTTCATAGCCCCCATTTCTATCTACTTGTTTTACAAACTCTACGGGGTGGAATTACATGCTTGTTTTACTACGGACACAAGTGTTTTCAAGTGTTTTCAAAGTGTATGCTATCCAGATTACTGCCTGATTATTAATGCCTAAGTTACCTTCTTGCCGTGAAGTCCCTATTTATCATGAGCCGTTAATTGCTAATTGTAGTGAGCGCTAGTGTTGTGGATAGATCTATCGGGACTGACAATCCCCACCTTACTTGGGTCACTAGTTTGATCATGGTGCATTTAACATTGAGAGGACAAGTGAGGTTGTTGGCAAGCATCCTATATTCTAGTTGGGGCAAACATCTAGTTAAGGCTTCGGGGTCATGAGCTTAGTGCATTAATACATGTTTTTGGACTACTGAACTTGTTTCATAGTCTACTAGTACCTAAAATCTTGTGGTCCACTCTTTTACTTATAAACCTATGGATTCACTCAACCTTTGTGTTGACTTTTAGCGTGTTTAATTTCAGGTCCTCAGATATAAGCTTGGATGGGAGCCGTGATGGATATCTATGAAGATGGATTCTGTGTTTTATTTAAATTCGATGCAACTTTTATCTATGAAAACTTATGTCGTCTTTTGGGATTATAAAGCTTTTGTTTAAAGAACGTATGTAGTATGTCTATGACTTTTCTTTTCAAAACATATGGGACCTAATGTATGAACTCTGATTTTGTTATAATGCATCGAATGATCTTGTTTAAAACGTCCATTTAAGGTTGTTTCCTATATCTTGATTGTTGTACTTTGACGTAGCACCCCAAGGTTACCATTCCGCTGCATATCAGATTTTGGGGGTGTTACAAGAAGAGGCGGATGTAAATGATACAAGGGATAGGGTTTTGAGTTGAGTTATATCAGTTTTATCAATCGACACATGGGCCTCATATCAAACTCTGATATAACTTGGGCCTAGATCCAAGTATTTGAATGGCATGGATGATAATAGACTTTCTATATCCAACATGTAATGGGCTTGTATTCTCAATGTTGTAATAACTATGGGCCTTAAACGAAATATAGATACTGGGCTGAGAAAGAGAGCTGGATCCAAATGTTATTGATTGGAACTAATAACCGAATTTTGTGCTTAAAAAGCTAAAGGGCCGAATTTTTGTTTAATTTTTCGGACACAAAAACATCACTTATTGCTTAAAACGATCCGGATAAAAGATTCACGAAAACCGTTCAAAAGGCTATTCTCGGGATTTAATCGCAAGAAATGACTACGGGGTTGATTCTTTATTTTTATTCGGGATTGAAGTAATATGTCACTGGGAAGTGTACTTATTTCATCTTTTGGCCTTTCTACCTCTGCAACGAAGATGACTTGTTCGAGCATATAATGCCATAAAGACTTGAATAACTGGTTACTTTTGTGATTCTTTCTCTCTTTTATCCATAAAGTAGTTATCACTTTAAGGAGTTACGTTGTAGTGCTCAGTGACTCACGTAGTTGAGGATTGTACAAGAGATTCTTCCGGATAGTACAAGTTTAAGTCACAACTTTGGGGGATGTTACTTCAGTATCGAGTTTGTCATATTGAGTTTTCTCCATCAGTGGTCATTACAAATAGCCGACAGAATGTGAGGTTGGAATTGAACTAGTCAGAGAGGAGAAACAAATGGAGGTTGTTTATCGGCAGTTGATTCTTATGCTTAACCGACTTTATTCTACTTCACACATGGTTGTTCTATCGAATATTCGGGCGTACTCAGATTATGATTTTTTCGATGATCATCGAATGCAATCAGGGGGAAGAAAATAAAGTAATCGATACATTGCATTAATCAGGGGGAAGAAATGTGTACTTATCTCACCTTCATTTCTTTCTTTCTTATCTTCAAGTCCACTTCTATCTTATGGAGATGGATTGTATGCTTTCAACCTCTGGATGGTTAGTGTGTGAAGTATGTGCATACGTGAGAAGATGTTGCTGATTTCTTGCATGTTTCCCTGAACGGATATTCATCAGAACAGAAGCAGTTCAGTTTGATGTGGTTGGCTTCTTCTTCTGCTTCTTCTATTTCTTTGATTCTACTTCTACTTCTACTTCTTCTTCTATAAAGCTACATCACAGTTTTAGAATCTGCTAATAATACGGATGTTGGTTTGGGGGGAAGCTGATTTAGAAACTTTGACAAAAAGAAGTAGATGAAGAAAGTTGTATGAAGACATGCAGTATGAACTGGGGGAAGATAACTCAGTTTATACAAATTACATTGTATCGTCTGCAAGTAATGGAAAGATTCAAGCTGAAGCATTTATACTTGTAGGATACATTATAAGTAATTCCACATGCTACTATATTGGGGGAAGATTGTTAGGATTAAAAATATGGTGCCTATATGGAAATTACATTAGTTTCTAAATAGTCTTAAACACAAGGACTAGAAGTGTAATTAGCCTAAAGATGGCTTGTGTTTAGACTATAAATACCCCCTTTAATCTTCCTTAGAGGGGTGAACCTCATAATTGTAATTTTCACTAATCATTCAATAATAACTACTTTCTCTCTCTAAAATGGCTTTCATTTATTTCCATCATCCTCGACCTCCCGAGATCGGGAATCGAGAAACCTCACAAAGACCGACATGGATGGTGCAGTACACACCTTTAAGTCCCGTCTTGTAGCAAAGGGCTTCACTCAAACCTATGGGGTTGATTATGAAGAAACCTTTTCTCTTGTTGCAGACATAAGAGCTATAAGGATTCTTATTGCCATAGTCGCATTCTATGACTATAAGATTTGGCAAATGGACGTCAAAACCGCTTTCCTCAATGGACATCTTTCCGAAGAAGTCTATATGATGCAACCTGAAGGTTTTGTTAATCCAAAAGATCCTAACCATGTATGCAAGCTCAAGCGTTCTATTTATGGACTTAAGCAAGCATCTAGGCAACGAAATAAGCGATTTGATGATGAAATCAAGAAATTCGGTTTCACTCAAAATCGTGATGAGCCATGTGTATATCAGAAAGCTAGTGGGAGTTATGTCACTATCCTAGTCTTATATGTCGACGACATATTAATCATGGGAAACAATATTCCAATGTTACAAGATGTAAAATCCTATCTTGGAAAATGTTTTGCCATAAAAGATTTAGGTGAAGCTGCATATATTCTTGGAATCAAGATCTACCAAGATAGATATAAATGATTAATTGGTTTATGTCAAAGTGCTTACACTGAGAAAATATTGAAAAGATATTACATGGAGAATTCCAAACGTGGAACTAATGTAAGAAAAGCTAAAATTGGGTAAGTCAGATGGTGCCTCGACACCAGCTGAAAAGCGGCGCATGAGCAATGTTTCATACGCTTCGATTGTTGGTTCAATCATGTATGCTGTAAGATGTACTCGTCCTAATGTTGCGTTCGCTCAGAACATAACAAGCCGATTTCAACATAATCTTGGTGAACTTTACTGGACTACTGTTAAGAATATTCTTAAGTATCTACAGAATACTAAGGTTATGTTTCTGGTTTCTGGAGGTAATATGAAACAAGAGCTCAGGGTTTCTTGCTACACTGATGCTAGATATCTGATGTATGTTGATGACTTGAAGTCTCAGACTGGATATGTGTTCATTTTGAATGGAGGTGCTGTTGATTAGAAAAGCATAAAGTATAGTATTTCTGCAACTTCATCTACAGATGCTGAATATATCGCTGAATTTGACGCATCAAAAGAGGCTGTATGGATTCGCAAATTCATTTATGGGCTTAATGTTGTTCCCATGATTGAAGAACCCATAACAATGTATTGTGACAATACTGGAGCCATAGCAATAGCAAATGATCATGGAGTCACTAAAGGTGCACGATATTTTTGCGCAAAAGTTCACTATCTTCAAGAAACCATTGATTTGGGTGATGTGAGGATAGAAAAGTTGACACAGATGACAATCTAGATGACCCTTTTACAAAGGCTTTATCATTTCCTAAGCATTCTGAATTGACTAGGAAAATTAGTTTGATACCAGCTAGTAATCCATGTAAATTTGTGTTTAATTAGTATTTGGATAATTTGGAATTGTAAGACAATATTTATTTGATGAATTAAGATACTTGGAATTTGTTTTTCATTCATATAAAATTGTTATTCCATTTTTGCATGTTTAATCCATGAATGATTTATCATTCTAAATATGTCCATTGTCAGTTAACAATATGGGAATATTGTTATGTAAGGCAAATGTGAGTATTGGTTGTATTATTTGAATATATGGATTGTTCCCGCCAAACGCATATGTATTCACAAGGGATGCATATTGGATACCCCAACTTTCGAATATTTACTTTTGGATCCTTATCATGAGTAAATGTCAAAAATGGTTAAATAATTATACTTAGACTTGAGATACAAACAAGTTCTGTATGCGTGGATATCACTTTTTGTAATTATAACCAAACGTTGTCCTGAAACATGGTAGTTATAAAAGCTTTTTTTTTGAGTGTATGTGAAGCAACATCCACAACACTTGTAGTCAATAAAGGATTTGTTCCTCTACATTATAATGTGCAGAATGATACCACTAGGCCCTTATCCAGATTTAATCAGAGAAATGAATGGTCGTTCCTAAAGGGTAATCCAAGATGATTCTTGATTACATTTGGTATATATGACTTATTTCTGTAATGAGAAACTAAAATGTTAAAGTATAGGTAATGAGTTAGGATCTAATGGTTTAACGGTATCTGTAACAAAGGGATGATTATATAGCAAGATAATACATAACCATTGAAAGATGAGATTGTTCTTGAAACTTTTATCTCAAGTATTTATGATTTTAAAGGCAAGTGTGAGTGTTGCTAGACGTTTCCATAGCCAGTATGAATGCAGACTGCTACACCAACTCCCAAGTAGGAGTTATTGGAAAATGGTAGTTGGTTTCGCTAAATACGATTAGAAATACGTGAGCCTATTGAGAGTAAACACGTTAATACACGAAGAGTATGGTTACTTCACGATTTATATTTAAATAGTCGTTAAATTAGTTACATGTTTAATTAATTTAATGTACATTCTAAATATAGAACCGAGGGACTAAACTGGATAAAACATTTTGGCCGAAACCCATAAAGGGTCTAGAGGGGGTGTTTGTTCAGTTGGAGGAGGAGAAAAAGGAAGGAAAATGATTTGTTTTAATTATAGAAATTATACTAATCTTGTCCTACAAGAATTAGGGTATTGGGGTGCCTATATAAACATACCTCCTATCCCTAATTCATTCATTCATTAATTCTCTAATCACCTAAGAATTTTGATGCTTTCTCCTCTCACCCAAAAACCTCAACCAAAATCCCTAAAGGATTTTCGGTTCTCTCCCCTTAACCGAAATCGACCAAACACCCTTTTAGGGTTTTGGTTTTCCATTTTTGCTTGTTCTCCTAGCTTGACGTTATACAAGTTCATACATGTGGTGTTTGTTTGCTTCTTTCCTTGCTCGACGAAGTAATAAATCCTAGTTAAGGGTTTTCGGTTTTGATTTATAAACCATAACCGATTTAGGGTTTATTTGTTTGGTTCGATTTCAAGAAGAAACGCAAGGCGTGCGTTTAGTTTTGGTATTACACTTGGTGCTTGTTCGTGAAGATAAGACTAGCAATTCTTACATACTTGATTGACGTGTTTGTGTGAGCAACCGTAAAGCCGTTTGTTTTAGACGCTTTTTGTAATCAAGAATAATCGCAAAAGATACGCTTTCCTTATTTAATACGTGTTAACCTACTTGCCATAACTAAATCCATCCGCTACGCACTCATGGCTAAATTGGTTAGCTAGATTAATTAATTCCAACAACCATAACAAAAAAAGTTAAAAGTTGGCTGACAAACAAACATATACAGTTGAAAGATAAATATTAGAGGTCATTAACAATTATGCAAGATAAATAATAGAATTGGTGATGGGTCCATTAACAAATCTTATACAAGAGGATGAGGCTGTCTGATAACATCCATCTATGTAAGATGTACCAATTATATTGCATTAAGTTTTCTTTTTCTTAAGTTTTACTCTCCATAATCAAGTGACACATATTTATGTGGATATTTTTTTTGTAAAAATGGTGTGAGTCTAGTATTAACTTAAGCAAAGCACCAGACATGTGTATAGCATTTGTCTTTATGTATATGTCTTTTTGAGTGGTTACACAAGAGTTTTATCACGTGTTTAAGTCTCTCTTTGTTTATACGTGTACTCGTTTAGTAGTCAACCTTTCTAGACTAAAATGTGTCTCACGAGAAGGATGTGTGATATATTAGTGTATGGTGAAACATATTTATTAATGCATTATTAATATTGTATTAAGGTATCATTGATTGTTATTAGTGTATCGTGTGATACATTAAGATATCCTATTGAGTATGATTAATTCGACGAATGTTGACATCTATTTAAGCCTTTGTGTGTTTGATTAGTCTATTAAAATATTAAGGCGTCTGTATTAAAATAATTATGAGTAAATATGAATATCCAAGTGATACGTTCTACATTAAAAATATGGTGCAGAAACTATGTTACGAACATATTAGTGAGAGATAATTCAAACCTAACTAACTTGTATTTTTAACGAGGCTTTCATACTCGTGCGTTGCACCGGGCTTGTTATGTGTAAAATCTTTTTGTTAAATCTGTGAAACATACTATAAGTTCATAACTCGGTTGTTGGGTTAGGAAGACGATTTGTATTGCGTTGTAGTTTAGGTTTGTGTAAAATGTATTTGTTAATTATGTGATGCGGTGTCTAAGTAAATGCGGTGTGTATCTGTCATGATATAATATGTAAGTAGTTTGAGGGTTTGCTTATGCGATTCAGGGTGTAACCTTGTTTGATCGGTCTGGAAAATTGTTGCAACTATGTTAAGACGTATAGAACTTGTCAACCATCCGTTGAGCCAAATCGATGCTACTTCGCTTGAATTAAGAAACTAAGAAAGTATATTTCAGCAATTTGCGGGGTTGTTTTATGTTTAAAAGTTAAATGTAAGGGGTTTAGTTTGTACCTTTTATGTAGTGTAAGGGTTTAGTTTGTGTTTTTTTGGATTTGGAGGGTTTAGTTTGTGCAAGATAGGGAATTGATAGTTATTTGTTTTCCTGTTTTACTTGACCGGGTTATTAATCATTTATGTCTGTTATGACGTTTTAGCTACCATTGCATTGATGGTATGCTGCGGTATTCTCCTCCACATATGCCTCTTTATATACCCCCATCTATCTCACCTCTTTCATCACTCACGCCACTACCACTCGTATATTCCCCTACTCCGCAACAAATCATATTCTAATTCACCTAATTTGGTTAGCCATGGTAGCACTCGGAGCACCAAACGTAGTTGCAAGGCGTGTCATCGATGATCGAGTTGAGTTTAGCGGTGAGACCACTGTCTCAAAGTATATAAATTTCTTCATAGGGCAACAAATTGCTGAAGGCCGCCGTTTCGTTCACCGCATGCGTGAGGAAGCCCAAACTGCTAGGAATGTGATTGCTCAGTTGAATGCAATGATTGTTAAAATGGAAGCGATGGAGGATCAGGGGGAAGTTTTTGACAGCTTGATGTATCTTAAGGAGGATAGGCGTGGCAAAAACAATAAGCTGATGGCGTTGAATGACTTGATTACTCAGGTAGAGGAGGAGATTAAGTCGAAAGAGGCGCATGTGGAGATAATGGTTGGTGGAAGCAACTCTGGTTAGGGAAGGGGATGGGTATCTTTTGTTTTGTTTACCATCTTTTAAGTTTGTTTAGTCTTTTGAACTTGTAGTATGTGCTTATGGGTTATCTGAAGTATGGGAATTGTAAGGATGTTATGTTAATGGAAATGAAAGTTATGGTTTTAAGTAAAATGAATGTGTCTTTTGTTTTGTCTAATGTATTTTGATTATCTTTTTCATGTTTGAGTGATGAATGGTTGTTTTTAATGGTTGGATTGTCCTTCACAAAGTTGTTCATATAAGGCTTCAAGCTTCATAATGCATTAAGGTTGTTTTGTGTTTAACCATGTAGATAGCTGCATAGTATACGCCATTACGTTTGTTTAGGGTATGGTGCGGTGTCTTTTGTTCTTTTTCGATGGTTTTAGCATATGGTCTCTTTACTTATTGTGTTGATTGTTTTATTATGTGTTGTTATGGTGGTGGTGAAGTAAGTGTAGTATGTAGCTTTAATAACGAAGTTGTGGTTGTACTGCAGATGCTCCTTGGATATCTATGAATGAAAAGTATTTAGTATGAATGTGAATGCTTTACTTTTTATCTGAATGAGTTTTTTCTTTATGGTTTTGTTAATGTTTCATGATTTTGATGTTTAGGTTTGTGAGTTGAATGTGTGGGTTGTATTATTTTCCAAAAAAAGTAGTAGTAGAACATATTTACTATTTATGTGGCAGTTGAGTATTTTTTTTGGTTTTGATATATGTTAATTGAGATTACATAAGGTGTTAGTGTGGTCTGTGGGTAGGTTACTAAACTTATTTGAGGTGTTAATGTGGTCTGTGGCTTGCTGTATCAATTGCATTTGCGTGCATTATGATTCAGATGTGTTTGAGCATAAAGTATTCAGTTGTATTCCATTGAAGTGGACCTGATAGTGTAGTACAGATTGAGTGAGTTTAAATGTTAGATTTAGCGAGGAAGCATTATCCGAGAGTTATTATGGATTATACTTTATTGGTGGTGATTGAGTTAGGGGATGCCTGAATATCTGTTAGTGCCTGCGTTTCTTTCATTGTGTAGGATTGTGGTTGTTATTTGGATCCATTTACAGAGTATTTTAATAAGGCTAGTGACTTAAGTAGTTGGACTAGTTTAGTTGAAGGGGTTATTTGGTAAACCTTATGAAGCAAAATCCTAATAGTTTGTAACTAAATATGTGGTGACGGTGTATGCAAAGAGAAGATAAGATATGCCAATAATGGATTGTGGTTGCTATTTTTGGCATATTATTTGTTTAAAGTCAAAACATTAAGAATCTTCTCCCATTGTCTACAGTTTTTCATGTGAATCATTTTTGTCGGTCTTTGTTAGCATTATGAGTTGCTTGATTGTTTCACCGCATTTATGTATTTAATGGGTACTTAGGGTTCTTTGTTTGTGCAATCTGGTTTTGCAGCTGGCACTAATAACAAGGTTAATAATGGCATGGTTACCAATTTGTGGCGAGCTACGTGCTACTTCTCGATCTATCCATTGGGAGCCAATGTTTATTCTTTACTTCCGTAGGTCGGTTGGTGAAGAATACAGGGTTTCTAGCGAGATAAATAGGGTGGTTGTGGAACTTCACAATGTGGTTATTGCGAGGGCTCAGTTTATTGAGGAGCTTGATAGTTTGGGGGTGTGTCTTGTGCCTGCGAAACTGACAGAGTTTCTGAAGGAGATTCAGATGAAGGATAGGGAGACCGTGGCTCAATTGCAGATATTAGGGATGGAAATGGAGTTGAATGCTTGTAAGAAATAACTATTCATTTAGAAGCTTGAGGGTGTGATTCCGTTTTGAGGATGTTGTTTTAGCGGCGTACCGGAACTATGTTTAATCTTTGTCGAATAAGTATGTTCTTAAGCATGCGATTGTAGTTTCATTGAGTATGTATTTGTGTAATCATGGAAGACTCTGTAACATATGGTTGGTTTTAGTTGGTACTTTGTATGATATTAAATTGAATAAGTGTGTATAAATGATGATCTCTGCTGTCTCCTGCAGCCGCCGGTTTAGATGTGTTTATCTTATTTTATATATGTCGTCCATACATGTTGCTGTTAAGTGGTAACTATTTTAGTAGGTTCCATGTCATATTGTGTTTGTCATTTTGGTTTTTGGTTTTTGGTTTTTGGTTTTATACGCTATGGGGTAGTTTGGTTATTGGTTGCAAATAAGGAGGTGCAATTTGATATGGGTGAAATTGGTTTTGGGTATACTTGCAGTTACAAATTTCTCTTTCACTACTTTAGTAAGTAAAGGCTCTAGCAGTTAGTAAATACTTGGGATTCTAGTTAAATGTCATTGATATGTTTAAATGTCATCTATTAAGTCTGTGTGCCGGTATTAATGATTATATGGCTTCTTAGCTTCTATTGGCAAGAGTAACGGTAATTTAGTTTGCCTATTTATATCTCAATTGTGTTGTAGCTTCTCATATCATACTTACATCTTTACTCTTTGAATAGCTTATTTTCCTATTGTTGTTTTTTTTATATTGGATAAGTTAACGGAGGACGCCAAATCCTTTCGGCTACAAGATAAGATGAAGTTGTGGTTTACTCGGGCGCATACTGAGGAGGAATCTTTTACTGAGGAAATACGCGACTTTTGTTTTGGGCTTAGGGTAACCATGCGTAAGCACCGTAGATTGATAGCTGAGCTAGAGGCATTAGGACAACGGGGAGATGCTTTGAGGGCTTTGAATTACATGAGAGAGATCGTTGCTCGTGATTCTGCCAAGCTTGAAGTTTTAGAACAACTATTGGCTTGTACTCATGTTGGTATACCTCTGAAGGCTGGATACGTTGCTGATATGGAAGAGAAGGAGTGAAGGAGTAGAGTTTCATCGGTCCTGTTCTTTTGTATCCGTTATCCGGATTACATCTGACCAGAGGGTTTTAAGCTGGCTAATGTTTGGATGTGGTTTGTTGGTTTTCTGTTATGATGTTTTAGGTTTATGAATAATCATGGTTATGGTTTTAAGATGTTATAATGTTAACATTTTATATAATGTTGTAATGTTTTAAAATGAATGAAGTCAGACATTATGCCATTGTGTTTTGAATTTGCGATGATGTCTATATAATGCTATTGAATTATGTGATGTATTTCATGTTCTGTTTGAACTGGCATGGTGTATTTCTAATTTTTCCAGGTGACTGTGTGTTTGGATTTGGGTAGAAGTTACATTTGAAGTAGCATGGTGTGTGGCTGCAGTATGCAGGTCAATGGTGTTTGGATTTGTTGTTTTGAAGTGTTAAATGTATCAATGTGTCTGGCGTGTCTAAAGATAGTGCGATCTAATTTCCACCCGGAAATGGTTGTTCTTCTATGTTGCAGCTTTTGCAGCGTTCGGTATGGGTTATGAGTGCTGCAGGTTTTTTAGCGCGGCAGTTGTTGCTGCGTAAGCTGTAGGCAGATGTTGGTTTTGCCGAGCTGAACATTGAAGTATGTTTGGTTTAAAATGTAGAAAGCTGTGAGTGATGGTGCAGCCACCAATAGTTGGTTTCCGGGTTATAGCAATAACATAATTTGTTTTTGTAGTGTTTGTAGATGAAGTTTCAAGGGTTTTGAGCATAGAAAGAAAAGGGTTTAAAATAAAAGGGTCCATTTTAGAAATAGGGAAAGCATAGATATTTGGATATTCTTAAAACAAACACACCCCTTTATTAATCTTATGATGTTTCATTTCAATCGTTTGTTTTTGGTGCGTAAGCTGGAATTTAATGTTGTGGATTTTGGAGTTCAACATAGAGCTGATCAGTAGCTTATTTTCCTTCAATCAAGAGGGTATTAATTTGCACAATCAAACATCCGTCTCTATTTTCCCTTTCCTGTTTCATTTCATTAAATGGTTTATATTAAAGTTTAAAACTTTTAAACATGTTTAAGGCTTTATTCGATCGACAACTTGGATATTACATTTGAAGCCGATGATATAGGTTTGTACTTTAATTATGTTGTGTAAATTTGGTAATGATTGTTTTTAAAAGATAGATGGTTTATCCTTTTTAAAGTTTGGCTTATTGTGGGTTTGTTTAGAGCTGTGTATTTTCTTTAATGAATTAAATCAAATTCAAATCCTCATATGTTAGTGTTGTAGGCATAATGCAATTTCCTGTAGAAAAAGAGCAATAGTATGATTTAAGCATCATTGCAATTGTACACGAGTGTGTCAAGTCAGGTAGTTAAAAGCCTCTTTGTAAACAATGTTTCTGGTGAAGTTCTTCAGTTCTTTGTCGCCGTCCTCTGTCATTAGTATTTTCAGGCCCTCCGGATTTGTGACTCTTGATAATGCGACATACAGCTGTCCATGGCTGAACAAGGGATTGGGTAAATACAAGCCAACATAATTAAGTGACTGTCCCTGGATTTTGTTAATCGTCATTGTGTAGCATGACTTGACAGGGTATTATCTCCGTTTCAAGACAAAGGGCCATTTGGACTGTGTCAATGTTAATATGATCCTGTGTATAATGATTGTATCGCCCACGTGTGACCCAGTAAGGAATTTTACCCGAATAACAAAATCACAATAGCATTTATGGGGAGTTCCTTTTATAAGGTTAAGGCGTGGGGGGGACATTCCTGGGAAGTTAAGTGTATTTAAGAATTCAATTGGGTAGAGGTGTTGTTGATCTAGCGTATTAGTTGATGCTTTACATATCTCGTCCGCACTATTGTAGGTTACAGATTCACCTTCTAACTTGTCAAACATGTATGCGTTTATTGCGTCCGCATCATCATTTCTAGGAGTTAGGATTGCTCGTTCTCTTAGATATGCATCGTCCTTTTGCCTTTCTATAAAGTTAGGATAAGTTTCTGCAACAATCTGCTCAATCAGTGAATTTGATGTGTTAATACGGAAGTTTTCAGGAATCTTAATCCATGTAGGCTCATCTTCCCCTCTTTGATTTTGGCAGGCACTTTGCCATAACCGACAGCCAGAACCCATTGATTAAAATCTTGCTTTCGAGTATCAATCTCTTCGTTTGCATAATACTCATTGACCCTGTTGCTTCGTGTAAGCGTGGAAACCTTGCAATGTTTCCACAATTCTAAACGATGCCTGTACAATGTCTGCCCTCTTTACCTTTGGTATTACTAGTAGAATTTGCCTAAAATCTCCCCCAAGCAACACCGTCATCCCGCCAAAGATTTTGTTCTGTTTCTCTGGTGCTGGGTAGCCCAATATATCTCACAAGGTCTTGTTTAATGCTTCAAAGGCATATTTTTGTGTCATCGGTGCTTCATTCCAAATGATGAGATCAACTTCTTACATAAGCTCTGCTAAGTGGGTGTTCTGCTTTATGCCACATGTGTTGTTTTCCAATAGCTCTAGTGGAATAAGAAACCTGCTGTGAGCAGTCCTCCCGCCTGGTAGGAGCAAGGAAGCAATACCTGATCCAGAGGGAAAAAAACAGTGAGGCGTGAATTATATTTGCAGTGGTGTGTAGTTAGTAACTAAGTTTGTTTAAAATGGGTCACCTGAAGAAGCAAAGGCAAGTACAATATTCCGTTCTGATCTTTGCCTTGAAATGATAGTCTTGTATAAAAAGGTCTTCCCGGTCCTGCCAGGTCCATAAACAAAGTGAAACTGGCCTTTGTTATTATGAAATGAATCCAGAGACGTTATAAAGTTTTGTTCCAAAAGCAGATGTTCCAAGGCGGTATGTTATGAGGCAATGAGTTAAAGTCATATTCTATTTAACTGACATGTTTTGAGGCGGTGGGTTACGAGGTGACATAGGTGTTTCAAAAGTATGGTTCCAGTGTTCAAACTCGGAGTTGGATAGTAAGGTAACTGGTGGGATCGACAAAAGTTTCAATTTTTATGTAAGCATCCTCCCCTATATAAAACAAGCTTTCCCTAAGTTTGATCTTCTTCCAAAACTCCTAAAAAATGACACCTGGCATTTTACCTAATCTAATGACCCATATTCAATTGCCTTTAAATAATAAAACGTAACAAAAATACAGCCCCAACCAGTTATCCCAAAAAAAAACCTAAATCGTTATCCTTAAAAAATGATGTTAATTCAATTTGTGATAACAATGCTCAACAAATCAATTAATAGGAAAACAAATTCAATTATCACTATAACAATTTACAGAATGTTGATTAAATCAATCTGCAAACAGGTTAGCTTTTGATTAAATATAGTCATGTAAAGTATCGATTTTTATAGTTTGTATCACAATCTATGGTTTGTGACAATCACTATTTCTATATTGATGTGCTGATGTAGAAAAAAAAGCTGCTTTTTTTATTTGTGTGACACCCCGCAAATTTCCGATCAATATTTTAGCCGTTTCCGTTTGATAATTTGAATTTTTGACGTTTCGTTTAATTTTTACGTTTAACCGGAAAGTTGTTCCGTTATTTACTAAGAATCATTGCTGGAAGTGATCCGTGCATCCAATCATCGTAGTCTTTCGTCAGTAGACGTGTTTTTACGTTTTTAATTGATATTTAAAATTTCAGTAATTTTCGTGAAGTCGTTATTCGTTTTCGTTACTTGCGTGTTCCAGACATAACTAAAAACATATGTTTATACATGAAACCTTGGAAATTAAATCAAAGCATCCACTACTTCCCTAGAATTATGGAGACCAAATTGGTCCCCCCCTCCTTGGCTAGCATGCGTCCAAACCATAAGCACATACACTTGGGATACCATTTTGAATTTTGAAATCAAAGGAACATATTTTCCACCATGTGACTAGTACTTGTACACACTAAGACCTCATTAGAAGATCAAATTGGTCCCCTCTTGCTTCTTTGTCTCCTAACCGACGCATACAACCCACACACACACATTGTGTGTCAGAAACTTTTGTCTATACATACTATTCTCATCTCATTATTTCACACACACAAACTTTGAGTTTTCTTTCTTCTTTCTTTGCTCTCTTGTTCGAACCACCCTAAACACACACATAAACTCATAAATTTTCCAAACTTGATCAAAAACCTTTGAAGATATTGTTTGTGGTTAATACTTCTTGTATTCGGGTTAGTTGTAAACAACGTTTGGGTTGTTTCTAGTCATAAATCATCCTTCTAACCACTTTTTCTTGTAAGTCTCTTAGTATTTTTAAAACTTGTACTTTTGAGATCATCTTAATGCATAAATACTAGTTGTACAACTCGTTTTGTAAAAATGAAGATTTTGAAATTACGTAAACCTTAGAAGGTTATACATATTGCTCGAAAATAATAAAAGAAGGACAATAAAAATACAGTTTTGTGATTGTGGTTATTTTTATGTGATAAAAATATGTACTATTAGCTTATTTATTGGTTCGGCTTATAAATTAGCCACGAAAGTGCTTATTGGAGCTTAATGGGCTTACATGTTTGTTCGGCCCAACTAGGAAACAAAAGGGAATGATTTTTGTAGCTTATTATGTTTTTGTTGGGATTAAAAGATTTCTTAATGTTGTTGAAGTTACTGCTGCTGGTTATGATTTCTACTGATGATGAAGTTCAAGGAAAATATTCTAAGTGATTAATACTGCTAGTGCAAAAGTTAAGACTGCTAGTGGAAGTTACTGCTGCTCAAAAAGTTCAAGGAAAATATACTAAGCAGTTACTACTGCTGATGTAAAGTTACTACTGTTAGTATAAAGTTGATACTACTGGTTATAAGTTAGTACTGTTAGATCAAGTTAGTACTGCTTATGTGATATGGATGAGATATTTTTGTAATAGATACGTATAAGTTATTTGATTAGAAGATCACGATAATTCAGGAATATATTGTAAACCCAGTAGGACTCCTTGGTGTATAAAAGGAGGTCCTAGGGTATTAGGTTAGATATATCTCATATCTCTCATACATCTTTTATCATAGTTTAACTTGAGTCGATTAGCTTCAAGGTTTTGAAAACCCTAACACTATTAAGAGTGTTCGTGTTATATTGAGGCTGAAAGTTTGGTAAACTGTTTGTTATTAATCTTATTCATTATTGTTTTATTGAAATTCTTCTTAGTTTCATTGACTAGATTCCGCATAGTATTTGATATTCACAATCAAAGTTTCTATCATAGTTGTTTTGGATTTATTCAATACAACTTAGCCTTATACAAGCTAAGCAAGATCTATTCTATTTAGATCAACAAGTGGTATCAGAGCTTGTGAGAAGCTTTGAATAAGAGGAAACTTTACTACATACAAGATCTACTTTTTCAAGAAGCAATGAATTCTCAATCTACTCAAACCATCAAGCTACCCATACTCCAACCTGGTGAGTATGATCTCT
>BQNB010061807.1:4189-36332 GCA_026074375.1 Tanacetum coccineum
GGTTAACCGGAACCGAACCGGGTCCAAACCGGCAAACCGGTTTCGGCTCAACCCGGTAACAAACCGGTTCCAAACCGGTTCGGGGTTGGGCCAAACCGGTTTCGGCTCCGTGTTGACCGAAACTGGTTCCTGTTTGACCCAAACCGAACCGATCTGGTTAACCGATTTGTGCACGACTAGATATAGGAATGGAAGGTAAAGATATTTTGACAAAAATTTTAATGTGACTATTCACAGCATAGCATGGTCCTTCCTGAATTATACATAGGTGATCAGGCTATGCATAATTTAGGAACTAACGATAAAATGTTCATTTCGTCAAACTAATGTTATGTTAAAAAACTCGACCCTCATTTAAAACTCGGACCAACAACTATACTTTTATAAATTCACCCATGGACTTGACCATGAACTTAACCATAACACCGCCATATTTTCCAAACTATCCAAAACTCTTTTATGCCAAAACTAATCAACCAAATTCACTATAATTCAAGCCTAACCTCATCGCCATCTTTGTTGCAACTCACAAATCTCGCAACCTCTCAACAATAACAATTTATATATCCGAAATCATCAAAAATCTTTATTAAAATATTTATTCATTTTAATAAATTTGAAAATCGAAGCACAAACATATGGAGTCGTGAATCAAAAGTATAAGAATACACAACAACAACAACTATAACAAACGGTGATGAAATGCGGAGAGTGGACATTTCAAGAAACAATATCCCCAAAATAAAGGTCAACAAATGGGAGGAGCTCATAGAAGAGCTCAGGTGATATGTGACGAAATATTGTACTCAGTCGTTAGTTTGAGGATGAATCAGATCCATTAGCTCAAGAGTGCACAAGTCAGTTAGCTCCACAAACAGTTCATGATCGTAAGGATTTGTAACGGCAAAAGCAATAACTTAAGAATGAGATAAGGTAGTTCAAGCGAGGCCTTAAGATTCCGCTGAGTGGTAAGACGTGATTGTGCTTCTAGATCTTTTGAACGAATTCCGGTGATTATCGGGTTTGAGTTCATACTCGTGTCATATTGGATACCATTAAGCCCACTCATTTATAATTTATTATTTGCATAAAGAAGCGTCCCAATTTATGTAAATAATGAATTGATAAACTTATGGTTCGGTGATTTACAATATATTTATTTAAACGAAGAGGCGTCCTAATCCTTTCAAATAAAGAGATTATAAATCAGCCTACTTAATAATTTCTGATACAATACGCGTACTCACAAAATCTTCAAGGTGGTGGATGACATGACGATGCCGGTGCTATAATGAGTATGAAACGAGTGTTTAAAACTCGTCTTCGGAGACGGGGAATAAAACAATCAGGGAAGATCGACATAGAGTTCAAAATAGCCGATGAGTACACGGTTAAAGTAAATAAGATAAAAATCTTTATGAACGAGTTTACATAGCAATTACCATATTAAACCTCCAGTTACAAGTCCCGCCCATACAAGACTTGTAACACTTAGATTCATACATAATTCCATGTAAACAAAACCGTGACGGATTTCGTGTAAAACGATATTGTATAAGGTTATGAAAATAAGTTCGAGACCATTGCATCGCTCACAATGTCTTAGACAAATTTTTAGAAAAGTTTAATATTCATATAGACAACTTCCATATAAGTAAATAGAATAGATAACTTACATATAAGTAAATAGAGGAATAAACGTAAGGCGAACGTAAAACCGTCGGAGAAGTGATAATCGCAAAGAAAATATAACCTTAGAGAAAAGATAACCGCAGAGAAAAGATAATCGCAGAGAAAAGATAAGCGTAAGCTCATAGCAAAAACACGTATAAGGCACACATAAAAGCACAAAGATCACATACTGATTATAGACCAGACCTAGATATTCTACCTGGTTCTCTATAACCTTGGCTTTGATACCAATCTGTCACACCCCCAGACAGGGCCTGGACGGAATACGTGTCCGAGGAGCTTGACATCAACATCTTCGACACAGGCAAACAAGAGAACGACCACTAATGGACGTTTTGAAAATCATAACTCGTTGCATTATTTAAAAATAGATAAGTTTTACAAGATTTAAAAGAAAGTAAACATTTGCGGAAGCATAAGTAAAATGTAGCGGAAGCATAATTTAGTTTTAAAAGATAGCGGAAGCGAAATTTATGTTTTTCAAAAGACAACGAGTATGATAATTTGATAAGTCTTGAAATAGGGTATCATATTGCACGTAGACTCCACATAGCACGTCAAGAAGTCCAAAGCTATTCACCTGAGAAAAACATGCTAAAAACGGTCAACATAAAGTTGAGTGAATTCATAGGTTTAAGTAAAACATTTATGAGGATAAAAAACGTTTAGTGAATACAACTTCACTCAAAGTATTATGAAAAGTGTTTAGTAATTGGAAATGTTCAACCAAAGTAGTGTGGACCACAAGATTTCAAAGCGTATTTGACAATCTTAGCAGTTTACGATTTCACATACAAAGCACATGTGACCATTATAACAAATACAACTTCACATGCAAGTATTTATTGTTGCGTTAAGCTCATGACACCGATGCTAATAACAACAAGGCATATCATATCATGCCACATAGTATTCCTGCCCTTAACTGGTGTCCCAAACCAAAGACCACCACAACGCACATCGACATGACATATATCCGTTTGTTCTTCGTTAAGTGGAACCAAAGCAGATAGGGATAATTAGTCCCAATAGATCTATTTACGCATTCGCGCTCACTTAACCAATCCAATTGGTCATAAGTGACTAACGGTTCATGATAGTTCGGGCAATAGTGGTTTGTAAGCAAAACTTAGGCAACACATAAACAGGAAACGATAACAGAAAACACTTGTGTCCAATGTAAAATTAATCAACGTTTTTCGAAATAATCTTAAAGCACTTAAATCCATAATTAAAAACGATGTGACATCAATCATGTAACGATTAGTAATCAACGAATAAACGATCGGAAAAATTCGTATCGTAAACGAGTTTGTAAACGAGCATGTTTCTCACCCCAAAAGTAGTAAAGTATATGTAAAACAAGTAAAACGTGGGGCTATGAACTCACCTTGATGTTGTAGAGCGATTGGCATAAATGCACATAATAAGCACAACACAAACGGAAAACAGAACGGCTCGACCAAGAAGATGCAGCTTAACTTAACGGCTAAGACCCATTAGTTTAGGATGACAAATTTGGGTTTTTCGATGGATGAGTACGTCAACGCGACACGTTGATAAAGGATGATTTACAAGTTAGGATGAGTTTTGTGGTTGGTTAAATAAAATAAATCGAAAAGTAAACGCAAGGTATGTAATATACTCCGTATATATTACATATAAAAAGAAGAAACAATTATATAATTCATACGGTGAATTATATAATAAAGACACAACCAAAGGAATAAATCGCAATATATATTATTTTACAAGTATTATATAAGAAACGTGAGAAAATAATTGTAACAATATAATTCGACACGTGTTCGGAAATCACCAATTTAATTAATAAAAGTTTTTGTATAAAAGTAAACGCACGTTTTAAAGTTACGAATTAGATAAATGACGCTTTTAAAGTTTGTACAAAAGTATTAATTTTATTTATTAGTCGAGAATTTAAAAAGACTTATTTTACATTAGTATTTCGTTGCGCTTATAACTAAACTAGATGTCTCGTTTGTGAGAAGTATAGTGTGTGTATTCCGGTTTATTGTATCATTACAAATTAATGATATTAATACTATATCTCATTCTTTTGTCGGTTTTCTAAAATAATAAAAAATTTATTCGTTTATATCACGTTTCCCATATTTATAAAATTCAACATTTTCCACTTTCAAAACAATCAATATTGCAATATATTTACACGTTTCAATTTATATCTAATCGAGATCGACAATTAATAATATAAGCAAAACCAAACACACCTTATGTGTTGTTAAACGCAAGTCCAAACACTCTATATGAGCTGAACCAAACGCACCCTAATGGCTGAACCAAACAGCCCTTTGGGGCTGTTAACCCCAAAACCAAACACACCCCAACGGGTTGTTATACCAAACGCACCCTTAACGGGCTGCTGTCCCAATCGCACCTTTACGGGTTGCTGAACAGTGAACCAAACGCACCATAAAGCTGTAAATCGTAGATCCAAACGCTCCCTTACAGCCGTAAAACCTAGAAACAAACACCCCTTCGGGCGTGTATACTAGCCAAAATAAAAAGGACAAAAATCATATTAAATCAATCAAAACGAAACAAATTAAAACAAACACAACCACACAAACTTTTTATTAGTTTTTACAAAAATAAGAACCATCCAAAATCATAACAAGGAGAGGTGAAAGTGGTGGTTTCGATTGGCGACGGAGAAAAACCAAACGTACCCTACTTTGTGAAAAACCCAACGCACCCTTGGTGCTTTCAGGAAACAAACGTACCTTGTTGGTGCCAAAAATCAAACGCACCCTGTTTGGGGTTTAATAAAACCACACATACCCTAGTGGTGGTGCATGATGGTGATGCTAGCGAGGTGGTGGTGACGATGGTGTTGATGGTGATGAGATGAAGGTGGAGATGGTGTGGCAGGTGTGATGCTGGTGGTGGTGTGCGGCTGTTGGAGATGACAGTCATGGTGGTGGGGAAGTCACAGTGGGGTGATGTGGTGCGTGGCGATGTTGATGGCGGCGGTGGTGATGGCGGCTACGAAGGCAATGGTGGTGAGGTGCGATGGAGTTGACGAGGATGGTGGGGAAATGAAGGTGGCGGTGTGGTGATGATGGGAGCGGCTATGGTCGGAGTTAGGTGGTCGGAATCTGGCCAGATTCCGATGTCGGCGCCGGAAAAATAATTAGAGAGAGGGTGTGTGTGTGAGGCTATGTTATAAATGGTGAAACCCTAATTAGGGTTGGGTATATATACCCAAAAGTTATAAAATAAAGTGTAAATTGTATAATAGTTTAGGGTAAAAATTGTAATTATTCTCCCAGGGACTTAAAAGGTAACTGTTTAGTGTATTTTTAAAAAGTAGTGGTTCGGGACTCGTTTCGGTAAGTTAACAATTGATTTAAATTACGAAAATTGCGCCATTATGTTCCAAATAGTTTTTCCCATAAAATTGAGTATTTACATGACTTATTTTATAAATGTTTTTATAAAACTTATTTAAAAATGTTTTTGTTATTTATTAGGTATCCCGGATGAGCTTCGTTCGAAAAATAAACTTTAACTTGAGCATTCACGTTTTTAAATAAACGCTTTTGAATAAAATATTAAATAATTTATTAAATATTTTCATTTAATAAAAAGTGATAAATAAATATAAATTTAATTATTTTTGTGTCGGTACGCGTTGTTTTTAAAATTTTGCGAGGTTATTTTAGTCATTTTCTGCTTGGTTTTAGGTCTCGGGTAAAACTGAAAAGTTGTCCGGAATGTCGTTTTACATCAAATTGATTTAGAGTCAACTTAGGAATAACATATATCTTTTCGTTTTTAAGTCAAATAAGTTTCAAAAATAAATTTGTAAATGAGGGATTATAATAATATTTATGATTTATTATGTAAATACGTTTTAAAAATTTATCGGCTACGCGGTAATCGTTTTTATGTGACCGTAAAAGGTCAAAAAGTCAAAAAGTCAAATCGGACCCAAAAAAGTCAAAAGGTAAAATAGTAATTTAAATTTTCCGAAAATTGTCGGGTGTGACATTTTTGGTCTACCAGGGAGGTTCTTACCCAGTATCGGTGGCAAAACAAGTTGTAAATCATGCGGAGTATGCCAACTCGATACATCTTGTAAAGGATAAATTATCCCTGCGTATGTACCTTTAATATTTCTATTTAAAAACCAAGGTTTTGCCAACTGATCAATACTACGCAAACCTGCAAATCTGGCCATTGCACAAACGTGGTCACATGGTAAACCGAATAGTTGCCATTTTCGACAAGTACACTCACCTTTCTCCAAATAAACAACATGTATTTTTTTTGCTCTCGTATCTCTTAAACTTTGCTTGCATCAACCCCCTTAACCGTCCGATTAACGCTCTTTAACATTCTACGCTTTACCTTTGCAGATGCCCATTATATAAGTTCATCATCCAGTGCATCTAACAAAAAAATATACGAACGATTCATGTTATGTATGATACAAAAAAGTTAAATTTAAAACTAAAGTTTAAATAATACTAATTCATAACTTGATGTTTAGCTCGACGTTCATAATACCACTTTTGTAGAAGATCTCTAAACCAATCCATTAGCTGCGTGATTGGTAATTTTCGCACGTCCTTTGTTAATGCATTTATTGATTCAACACTGTTTGTTGTCATGTAGTTGTATCTTGTTGTAGGACACATTGCCCTGGTCCATTTGCTAAACCCGGCTTGGACTAGTTTTCTGTGAGAATCAGGTCTTACAGTCTGAATTAAAGAAATTAATTTCTTAAATTCGAGAATTGTATAGGCTTTGCATGTCTTCCAGTATAAACCATTTAGCTTATCGCTTTGCATATTGCAATTTATCATAAAATGACGACAAAAATATCCATGAAAAGAGTTTGGAAACACATTCTTGCATGCATGTGTAATCGCATAATGCCTATCAGATATAATTGTCAAATTTGGTACTTCCCCAATGCAATCTTTCAACTTGCTCAAGAACCAAGTCCATGACTTATTAGTCTCACTTTGGGCTACACCAGTGGCAATATGTATGATTTGGTTATTACCATCCATTCCAACAACAACAATGTTTGTGCTGAGGTAAGTCCCTTTAAGATGTGAAACATCAATAATGATCAACGACAACATATAGCATAAGAAACTCTTTATCTAGTAACAAAAAAAATTAATAAAGTTAGTTCTAAAATAAATACCCAATGTCAAACTTGTAAGTATTTGCATTTCTGTATAAGAATTTGCTTAAATGCTCTGTTTTGGGTTTAATGATTTGTAATTTTATTAAGTGTATATGCATTTAGTTTTTGCTATATCAATATGGAGTTTAGTATATATTATGTTTCATTTTCTTTGCAATCATTGTAGATATAGGTATTAAGGATGTGGAAGACCTTGAAGTGAGAATAGAAAATCTTGAAGAAATATTTTAATATTTAAGAAATAGGAATCTGAAACAAAAAGGTAACTAAATTTAGGTTATACCAATCTCCATAGTGTTTGTTTGTAAAATGTAATTAATTAAGGTTTTTCAACATCATGGGCCATGACTAGACTTTATCATCAGGATTGCACAAAGCTTTTGAAAACTAGCGACTAGATGTGATCTTAGCATTGTGTATGTATTTGTAATTGTATAGTTAGTCATAACTATTATGCGGACTAACAACCCTTTTCTATATGTATGCAGAAGTGATACTTGGAACTGATGATGAAACATCTTTAAATGATGACACATCTTCAAATGACGAAATTTCTTTAAGTGAAGATTTAATCAACTATCTTTCTGGTCGTGATGTTGAATGGCAATTACCTAAAAATACTCAGGAAGAACCGCCAAAACCACATTATGCCCCTATCAAGACTGAGGTAGAAGAACCATTGCCACTTGATATTGTGTACCCACATTCACATGTTGCTTCAATTGATATGGGTACCAATAGAACTGTTAAAGCTCATTATGGGCTTAGATCATTATGACCCCTAAAGGAAGAGATGGTTCATGTCAAGAAACCGTATAACATGGTGAAAGTGACCAATGATGTTCTTGGCTTAAAAGCATCCAACTCATGATTTGTATGTTCTGGTTCTGCGCCAAACAGAATATCTTAATTATTATTTTAAACATGTTTGTGTTGTTTTGACTGTAATAACTATTTTTAGTTGTTTGGATTGTATGTTCCGGTAATGTATCAAGTAAAATTTCAGATTCTATGCACTTTCACTTGAAATGTTGGTTTTTGTTTTTCATTTCCTACTTAAATTAGGTTAAAACTTTTAGATTTGTTTTAGTATTGATTTTGATACATGGCTAATCTATAAATAAGTATGAAAATCATAATTGTTGTGTCAATTTTTATGATTCATGCCATAATGATTTGTTAGTATAAATGTGTTGTATGAAAAAATGTTTTTAATTTGTTATGAGGTGAAATTTAGTATAATGGTTTAACCACATGGACCAATTTTGTAATTCATTTTAAAAACATCCTTTTCTTTGTGGAGGACCACAAAATCAGGAAATAACATAATCCACTTTGGGACCATTACTAAAGAACAAACAGATCCCACTTCCAACTATCACTTACAGATGAAACAGAATAAACGTATGTCGTTTTTTGGAGTACTGCGATCGGATCTAGGTATGTGGGTTTGAGCCCTAACTTTAATTGCCATATTTGTTTTTACTCTTATTATATATTAATTTTTAATAATTTAATTATAAAATATTGAATATTCAATGATTATAAATTAGGGCTTTGTTGTTATTATGAATTTTGTATCATGGTTTGATCTGAATATATATATTTCATGTTTAATTCAGACGAGTTCCCTGCTGATGATGAGATGTTTCTGGAAATAGATGAAGTTGTCTTTAAAATTCATACCAAAGGATATTTTGAATATGATCCTCTTAGGTATGTAAACGAATATGTTCATTGTGTTTCTTCATTCACCCATGATAAAGATGTATTTTCAAACAATGCCTTAATCATATTATGTCTGAGATAGATGAACCTAAATGGGCATTATTCTACCGTAAACCAAAAAAATCACTTGAAAAGGGTTTGAAGTTATTGCACACTGATAATGATGTTCATTCATTCATTGATGCTACTGTAAAGAATGGTTCCATAAACTTGTATGTTTCTCAAATGAAACAAAACTTAAGGAAAATATTATTTAAAAACATGGAATTGGATGAAGAGGACGTTGGCTGAGGTGCTCTAGTTCAACGCCTTTTTCCACAAGAGTTAAACAAAGATTAAGCAGAGAAAGGAAAACAAGTATGATTTTGGATGAGGGTGATGGATAGAAAGAAATCTTTGGTTAAAGGAGGTAAGGGTAAAGAAAAAGTAATTGAGGATGAGGGTATATGTAACAAATGAAATAAGGCTGATGTAACCATATATAAGAGAGCTATGGTTAATGGGAAAGCTAAAATGGTTGAAGACGTAGGTGCTGTGAAGAGGGGAAAGGACAGAGGTGTAGTCATTGAAGACGGTGGTTTTATTAATGATGGAGGGAAGGAGACAGTGGTTACTAAAAGGGCCATTGGAAGCAGAAAAATGGAAGGAAAAAGTGTGAAGGTGTGTCGGCTAACTTGGTTAATTTATTTTAATCAAACATAACGTACATTCGTAGGTATTAACTGGTTATTGTATCTTCAATTAAATTGCAGGTGGAGTCTGAATGATGGAGTTGCTTGTTTATCCACTTCTATTATTTGGTTGATCAACAAAATATTTTGGTAATATCTATGTCAGTGTTTATGGTATGAAATTAAGTACTTTTATGTTTATGTCAGTTTATGTGCATCTAAAGACTAGTATGATGCAAAATCTATGTGCACCTGGATGCTTTATGGTATGCTTGTTGATGTTTTGCTAGTGTTAAGGTAGGAACCTTAAACATTTATATTGTATAATATTATTTTATGGTCATTATGCTTGGCATTTTGTGTTGCTGTAAGTATATGTTAACTAATTCTGAATATGGGTACCAGACTTACAGACATACATAACATATGCTATATTAGATAAACAGAAATTTAATAAAAAATGGTATTATATTCTTACCGCAGCCCCAAATGCGATGAATAACATCTTGAAACGTCCTTCATGGTCGGTGTCGATGTGTGTAACAGTATTCTCATTAGCCAGCTTTAAGTTATAGCAATAATAAGGTAGCTGAGCAAATGAGGAGATAGGGTCTCCTTGATTTGACTTCAATGCTAATTGTTTCCCTTTCCAAGCTCTTTTGTATGAAACGTCAATATTGAACTCTATATTCAGATCATTGATAATATCCTTTGGTCTATATACCCTTGTAACATCCCTGAATTTTGGAATTATCAATTGACACAACATTTTTGCTGTTGCGTTACGATGATTTGGATAGAATTGTGTTTTAGGACAAGTATGATTGTCGTTAATGTAAGTAACTCTAAACCCATTCTCCTTCTTAATCCTACGAGTGAATATGTACCAATAACAATCTAGGTGGACACATTCTACCGCGTACCTTTCTGGACAAGATCTAACAACCTTATATTCATAGCCTTCGGTTATACATTTTAATCCTATCTCATACATACAGGCTTCCTTATCAGCAAATTTTTTTTTGCAGAAAACTTAACACCATGGTGACTGGTAGTTATACTTTTAAGATCAAGAATAGGTGCATGAGGGGTGGGTGGCAAATAGTTTAGTGAGTTTTTCATCCATTCATGAGTAACTGGTTCATGAAACAAAGGGATATTCAGATCAATATCTAAGGGTTTAAAAGGAGTTAACTCAACTATTTTTTCAGTGGATTTTATGAAAACACTCATAAGTCATAACTACATCACCTGATTCTAAAACTGCCTTAAAAAATCTGCATCATCTTCGTCGATTATGTTGAATGAGTTTGAACCAATGTTGTAAGATAACAAAAGTTCTTTGTTATCCTCAACATTGAACTTTTTGCGTACATAATTTTTCTGACTTATATTCTTTGGGAGTAATAATACACCGCATTTGATTTCTTCATAAACCAAAATAACCTTGAATTTTGGGGAAGAAGGAGAGCTCATTGAGTTGAGTTTTACATGTAAGGACTATACCAAACGATCAAATGAAATACATACACATACTTTAGCCATTAATACCTGCTATACAATAAAATCAGGAAACATATCAGGAAAAAGCTTGTTATACAATAAAATCAGAAGAGGATGAAGCGTGCTAACCTTTGCCTCACTAGACACACCACCAATATGATTTGAACTATCATTATGATGGGAAGAAAAGTTTGGCTTCTCTTCAATAGACACGCCAACATCAGACTTTTTTTGGTTGCAATCACTTGATTTATTTTCGGTACACAAATCATTTATAAGTAATTTTTTAAACTTAACAAAAATTTCAGAAGTCTCTAACTTTGAAAATATTTTTGTCAATTCATCAAACTTATCATCTTTGCGTCTCTTTTTCAACAAAACTTCCTTTTTAAGAGCATCAAATTCAGCAAAAAATTCAGATACTGCAGCATTTCCTGCTTGTGGACTATTTGACGACATGGTTGGAAGCATTGCCACTTCTTCAATAACATCTTTTGTTTGTGAATCCAAAACACCATCCCCATCATCTTACTGAGAATTCAAAACACCATCCCCATCATCAACTGAAATTCGATTCATTTTAGGACAAAGTTTTCCTACAACCCTATCAACAAAAGTACCATCTTCAGTGTCACCACACATTCCGTTATGTTGTTCCATACATTTTTCTCTAACTTGGTCATCTTGAAAAAATGTACCGCCTTGATCATCCAAGCCTTTAATAAACTCAGCACTAGCCTTAAACCATGCCTGACTCATCTCTTCAGGACTTGAAATAAGGGCCACATTTGGATTTGTCATCTAGAAAAGAAAAAAAATAATGGCCACGTACAACATGATGAAAAAACAAATGAATTATGTCAAATAAAGTTTTTGACTTTTGTGTTTACCGGTCCAAATAGTTCTTCACAACCGCCTTGGATCCCAAGGTTCTGAAGTGGATTTGTGTAGTTGTATATTGAAAACTTGTACACAAACTTAGCAAGTTGGTGGGGGCCTGGTACTTCAACTATTAGTAACGATATTTCATCCATAGTAACACCAAGTAACTTAACATAATTAGGAGTGGGAATGGCAAAAAGTAAGGTAAACGATGTTACAGATGTAACATCAACCAATACAGACCAACCACAAAAAAGATAGAAATCAGTTTCATCCATGCTTCCAAATAATATCAGAGAGTTTCTAAGACTTGAAAGACACATTGGGACTGTTAAGCCGTCTCTAAAAACAGCATCTATGTCGTGTACTTGAAACGAGTGGCCAATCAAATCAAATGAAACAAGTAAGTGTTTTTTGAACACAACCTGACCATCATCACTAACAAACCTTTCATGACCAGCCCAAAAGATTAACCGACCTACAACCACCTGCGATGAGCATTTGAATCTGATAGATTCCCTAGGCAAACAGTCATTATCAAGTTTCTTCCAGTCTATACTGCTCAAAGTAAAGACGGACACATACCAACTTCCATGTCGCCGCGAGGGTATGCAACCTTTATAATGTCGGTCTAACGTCTGGACGGACACCAAAACTCTAAAAGGATTTTATCACTCTTACTCTTTGGGTTTGACTATTGAAGGCAAGGACTAGAATATTAATTGATATTTTTATAGATAGGTTCCATAGACTACAACATATAATAGGGTACCATATGAAAAACACCATATCCCATGACAAGTGCCAACTGGCAACAAATTTGAGTCCAGTGCCCACCAGTTAATAGGAGGGACGTAAAGTTACATTAAGATCAAGGGATAACATGTAAACTCGGAGAGCCGATTTGTACCTAAAGATCATACACCAATCGTTACTACTGCTACGAACACCGTATATTTCTAAAAGTTTATCATGTCCTATGCAACATCCATTTCTTGGAAATAATACAAACACTAAAGTGTGGAGACTTTACGGGAAGTATTTTCATGATATAGATTTGGAAATCAAAGGTATTTGTCTGACATTATTTAAATCATCTAATGATTAATTTAGCTAAAGGATGAAGTTGGGTAAAGTTTGTAAGTGTTTAATGTGGTTGGTGTTGGTGGAAAAGAAGATACAGCTTGACCATTAATGAGAATCAACCTACTTAATTAAACAACTATTTTAGGATGTACCTTAGTGTACTTGATATGAATCTACTAAAAAATATATCATATAAATTAAATAATGAAAAAATTAATTTTGTATGTACCTTAAACAAATGACGAAGTTCATTCAACTAGAATCTTGTGGTTCCAAAACATTACAAGCATCCTTTCACGATAAGGTCTAACGCTGTTTCAGAGGGTCGTTATCGACTGCCACCTATAGGTTTTTTTACGACACAATCTGTTAAAGAAATAACAAACCCATATCCCACAGTACGCCATATATCGATGCGTGAAATAGAACACAGCATAAGTGTTGTGCTCTTATAGTCGCAGCTGATAATGCCCTTAGCTATCAAAAATACCATGCATGCGTAGATAAAGAGTTAGTTTCTCTGGCAATACCTTCTTCATTCATCTCCACCAACGTCTTCTACTTCCACCAGCCTAACCAAGTGAATCATAAAACGTAACAACTCCAATACGTATTTCAAGCTCAGCAAGACACCAATGTTCTTTTGGTTCATTAACCAGAAAATACACCTGATTTATAATTAAGGAACAATTAATAACAATTTAACAAACACTTTAATTTTACATAATAAAAAGTTTGGGCGGAACAAACCTTCTCAACGGCTATCCAGGGCAAGGGATACATATGGCCATTTAAAAAATAATCTGACATCATCCTATTTAAGATGCATGCTGAGAAATGAGGGCTTACAATCGCCCAATCTGCCTCGGGTGGTCTTAGAGACCACATTAGATCAATCCATAAATCAAGGTGCTGTGAATGGAAATTAAAATATAAATAAGAATTGAAATGAATTATGATCAATTTTAAATTAGGCAATCTATAGGTACTTACTTGGTCAGTCAACCAGCCTGATTTACCAATGTTAAGACAAGACAACCTCAACCAAAAAGATCGACCTATAACAATGTCTCGTTTGCCCCAAGGAAACCAATACTCTGGCAGATCCTTGTTGGTTATAAACGCAGACATATACTCAGGAACTGTAACCTTGTCACTTTTGCAACCATCTGGTCTTGACAGATTCTAGTTAAACAAAAATAAAAAAATTTGATTATAAATAATACTAAATTTATAATTTATAAATTAACTAAGAATTTGAGCCAAACCTCAACAAACGGGTCATGTGTCATTATATGATTGATTGACCGAATTCGTGGCTGTCCGGAGATATCCTGTAATCAATTGGACATATGACTAATATACTAAAATATAATATATTGAATTAAAATTGATAATAACAAGTAATGTACCTCTAAATCGAAAGGCAGCACAATGTCATCTGTTTTCTTTAACCTTGTCTTTCTTTTTGTGGGAACTGGAGTTGTATCTGATTGTTGACCAAATGGTGATTTCAGAGACATAGCCATCTTCTTCTTTCTTATTTGAGTAGACCTTAAAACATAGTTTGGTATTAAAGCGCGTTGGCAATTCTTCTTCTTAAATTTAAGGGCGCTTAAACCTCTCCCCAAACTAGGTCCCTCTTCAACTGTAACCCCAACAGTTTCTTAAATAACAGTTGTTTTTCCTTTATCAGCAATTGGTTGTTGTTCTAAAATCCCATCTTTGACATCAACTTTATCGGGTTCTTGTTGCAACTCCAGATCATTTAAAGATGATTTGGCAGGTTGCTCTTCATCGTTGAACAATGACATGTAGTCATCATCATAACTATCCACCTGTCAAAATTTAAATACAAGGAAAAGATTAGTAGAAGAATTTTGTCAGTAGTAATAAATTATCAAATATAAGGTATAAGTACATACATCAGCTTCATCAAAGTCATATTTTGGTTTAATGATATGTAACATAGGATCATCAACTTTAGGAGGTACAACCACATCAATACTCAGATTTTCTATTTTAGTGCCTAAAGCTTTGATTAGAAGGTGCAAATGATGCTGAGAATTACTATAACCATCCTTTGCATTTTGACCATCAATTTCCATGTTATCGTCTAAATGAGACACATCTTCATCATTTCCAGGACGAGCAGAAGAGGATGAAGCCTGCTATTTAATTAAATTAGTCAATGTTTGGTCTATTAATTTAACATTTACAAGTAAAACATTTCAGGAAGAAACCCGCTATACAATAAAATCAGAAGAGGACAAAGCGTGCTAACCTTTGCCTCACTAGACACACCACCAATATGATTTGAACTATCATTATGATGGGAAGAAAAGTTTGGCTTCTCTTCAATAGACACGCCACCATCAGACTTTTTTTGGTTGCAATCACTTGATTCATTTTCGGAACATAAATCATTTGTAAGTAATTTTTTAAACTTAACAAAAGTTTCGGAAGTCTCTAACTTTGAAAATCTTTTTGTCAATTCATCAAACTCATCATCTTTGCGTCTCTTTATCAACAATACTTCCTTTTTAAGAGAAAAAAAATTCAGCAAAAAATTCAAATACTGCAGCATTTCCCGCTTGTGGACTATTTGACGACATGGTTGGAAGCATTGCCGCTTGTTCAATAACATCTTTTGTTTGTGAATCCAATACACCATCGGCCATCATCTGACTAAGAATCCAAAACACCATCCCCATCATCAACTGACATTCGATTCATTTTAGGACCGATTTTTCCTACAACTCTATCAACAAAAGTACCATCTTCAGTGTCACCACACATTCTGTTATGCTGTTCAATAATTTTTCTCTACCTTGGTCCAGCTGAAAAAATGTACGTCACTGATCACCAACCTTTTAATAAACTCAGTCACTAAATGCTACTAGCCTTAAACCATGCTTGACTCATCTCTTCAGGACTTGAAATAAGGACCACATTTGGATTTGACATCTAGAAATAAATATAAATAATGGTCCGTACAACATGATGGAAAAACAAATGAATTATGTCAAATAAAGTTTTTGACTTTTGTGTTTACCGGTCCAAATAGTTCTTCATAATCTGATTTCTCAAACGTTGTAACCTTTGACCAAGCAAGACCACGTGGGATCACGTTCGCCTTTTTAGACCACCATTTTTTACTGTTGAGGTAACTCTCCAAAATAGCGCTGTGCGATCTTATAGAAAACTAATCCAGGTGATAAATAGCAATTGTGTTTTGTTAAGTATTGGTTAGAATCTGTTTTTTGACAAAATTGTTAGTATTCTAGTTTTACTTATGCTGTGCAAATAATTGAAAGGGTGTTATATTTTGACAAAATGGTTAGGTTAAGTAGGCCTTGTATAAGATTGTGATACCTAATTTCCCCTTTCCTGAAAGTTTTCCTAGTAAACCACGCAAAACATTATTATACAAAACATAAGTTAGTTTACTTTTAAACAAAAATTAACAGTACACAATTGTCTAACCTTGAATGCCCAAGCAAACCCGTATAAATTGTATGTGGCATTGAATTTTGGGTTCTTCTTCAGCTGATCCAAATGATGTTCGGTATGTTTAGAAACCACATTTACAGTCCTATTATAAAATTTCTCCCACATGTATTCACCCTAAGGAAAAGCATTCCAAGCATCAAAATCATCCATCAACCACATTATATGTTTCGTCCAGAAATTCCTTTTCTCTTTACCCATAAAAACTAATCCACTGGCAATCAGCAAACACAAACGAACAACATCTTCATCCAACATATTTAACCAAGTTTGCTTATCTTTAAGAACATTCAAAAGATCAAACCCGTTTATTTTCTTGAAACCCTTTCTTGTTTTATTTTCTGAAAAAATATCGATCGAAAAAAGTACTCATTGGACCATGTTTTTCTGAGAAGTGGCCAAATCGAAACCCAGTAATAAAACAAAATTCTTTCCGACCAAACTCTAACTAATGATCCCCTATATGGAATATAATTGGAGGACAATCAGGTCAAAGGTTAGAGACGGATACCTGATGTTGAAAAACATAATGCATCATATGGCTATCATTTTCGTGAGACTGAATATCCAACCACGGCCCAAAAACAGTATTCTTAAATAACCTTTCACGATTCGGCTTCATTGACAAAAGACCTTCAATTTCTGGAAGCAACTTAACACTTGACCTAACACTGATTTTGACATCGTACAAATCAGACATTGTGATTTGAATATGTATTTAGATTCTCGATTACTATTAGTGTTATGGATGAATTGGTAAAAAGGATTAAAGTTTCTGTTCATCTGATGAAGAACAATCAGGGGGAAGAATAACAGGTGTTGGGTGGGTGTTCATCATGAGGTTGTGTGTGTTGTTGTGTGTGTTTTAGTGTGTGTTGTTGTGTGTGGTGTGTGTTTTAATAATATTAGTGTATAATATTAGTATTAGGTATAAAAACAAAAATAGGTATAAAAAAATGAAATCTGTTTGTTTAAAAAAATACAAAGTACTTTAAGTCGCCCAAAAGTGCAAGTTGCCCTAAAAGTACAAGTCGTAACATATACTATAATATTATTTTATGTAAAAGTACAAATGTAAAATAACCAAAAACCCAGTTGCCCAAAATACGGTCGCTCTTATTGTACATGCCCAATCCAAAAAAATTTATACATACATAACAAATACGTACCCGAAATGTACCTTAATAATTAAATAAGGGACACATGGCGTGTTGTGGTGAGGTTGCCCCATCGCACAGTCGCCCTGGACTCTTTTGACTTAAAAATGTTTTTTAGGGGAGAAGGTGACTAGCACCCTTAAACTCGGACCTTATAGGGAATTTTCCCTTTTTTCTTCCATAATAATTTTTTTTGTGAAAGTCGAGACTTGCAGGCTTGATACACCAAATCAATCGCCGCCCTTAATCATATTATCAAAAGTTGTGTTCTTCAAATCTTGTAAGTATTTTTTATAGTTTATTGACCCATAAAATTCATAGGGCCTAAATTTAAAACCGTTGAATGTTGTTTATATAAGAGATCGATTTATGTTATTATATTAATAAATGATATGCTAGATGTATGAATAGAAGATATTATATAAAGAAATTTTTGAAACACTATAAAAATGCATTTAATTTTTGTTGGTATATAATTTTGAAAACATTTTCCTTTAGGAAATAGTAAAATAATGTAACAACAAAATAAATAAAATGTGTAACAACAAACACACAAAACATTTGTTGATATTTAATGTTTGGTTGATAACTGAAATTACTTTTTATATTAACACTTATAAAATATGAAATATATGTTTTGAAAATATTTGGAAAGAAAAATATATGAAATAAGTTAAGTATTACTTTTTTATGTCATATTTACCATAACAAATTTTAATTTTAATATTAGTGAAAAAAAACTTTATTCACTTCTTAATCTTCCTAATGTTATTGATTTGAAACATAAAAAGTGCACAAATTGTATGTTTAAACTTCTGCAATCATTTTTAGATATAGAGACTGCAGAGTGAAGAGAACTATCCAAATTCACTCTCAAAATTATAGGAGTCCCGGTATCCAACTTTCTTCATTGAGTAAAGGGGTGTTTGAGATTGCTTATTGAAAACAGATTATATGTTTTGAAAACGCATAATCAAATAATCAACTGTTACAATACGTAATTTTAAAACTTAGTGTTTGGATTTGATTATGTTGTATGATAACACAATAATAAAATAATTAGATTTTCAAGTGTTTGACAAATCAAATTATTTATTAAACTAATATGTTAAATGACCAAAATGCATATCATTGGAATTTAAAAATTAACATGCAAATAGTTATTTCTAATGGCTTATAAGAGTATCTTTATGTCAAACTTTGAAAATAATATATAATAACTTTAATATAAAACTTATGCTCGTTGTCATACAAACGAGTTGTAAAATGACCCGCGCGTTGCGGCGGGGGCTAAGCAAATGTCGAAAGATATTTAGCTTTGATAAAAATATGGGCTAAAAGTAGTCCGGTTAAGGATCCAAATATTTTTTTGACATTTTTTATAAAATCGTGCGTATTTAAGAAGCATTGCAATATTGGTTCCTTTTTTTTCTTATTTATATTAAATGAATTTTTTTTTTTAGAAAATGATGCGTATTTTAGAAGCATTGCAATATTGGTATTCTTTTTATATGAATGGGAAAATCGTAAATAAATAGTTAAAAGTTGAGGGTCCGTTTTCTAATTTTTTTACTTTTGGCATTGTAGCACTGTAGTAGTTGGGCTAGATATTGGACTAAACTTAAAAAAAAACTACTTGGGCCGGCCCAAAGTGGGAGCCCAAGTCAAACTTGCGGTCAAACATTTGCTCCATAGTATATAGAGTAATTAATCAAATGTTTGATGCACTGAATATTTTAATTTAGCATAAAACTAACCTATGATGGGCTAAAAAAGTAGAATACGCAGCTGTTGGGCCTTAGCAAAGTGTTATAAAATTATAAAGTTAAAATAAGGTTTACTGTTACAATTTAATACTTTGAAAACACCACCCTTTGTTCTTCCTGAGTAGCTTGCATCCTATCTTCTTCGTATCTTGAAGGGGTTCAATGGTAATTTTTAACATAAAATATTCAATATCAAAACCGCCTTTTGAAAAAGCAGCTAACCACCTATTACTTCAAATATGCGTTTTCATCTTCTTCAAACATAGATAATCAATTATCCTAAAGATTTTGCCAAACACTCTAATATGATTATTTGCATTTTAAAAACATGATCATCAGATAATCCATGCCAAAACGCAACCTCAAACACCCCCTAAGTAGATAACACATGCAATTAACTTTATTAAGGAAACCTAAAATTCAAAAAACACAAATGCAACTCATAAATAAGATTAGTAAGCTTTGAAAATATCAAATGAGATACTTCTATGAGAATGATAACAAATAAAACATAACATCCACATACTTTCTCAACAAAAAATCAAACCTTTATAATCACAAGTAAAATATGACAAAACACGACTAAATAAAGGTGGCAATTGAATACACCATTTTAGAGTAACAATTACTCACTCTGTCTCATTTTTATTGTCCACGTTTTCTTTTTGGGATGTCCAATTTAATTGTCCACTACTAAAAATAGATAAGGAAGTTTGATCAAGTTTACTATATTACCCGTGTTTGAAATTATTATTACAAACTTTAAAGAATACTTAAATTAATTACCTAAGGGTAAAACTCTCTTTCTGTCAAAAAGTAAGAAAGAGAAAGTTAAATTGTGTGTTTTTTGTCGGGAGAAAATAATTTTGGGACGGAGGGAGTACATTTTAACCGACGATCGACGATCCTATACACAATTAAAGGTCTTGCCGTTTGCTTCATTTCACATTTTGTAGGTTAATGTTTCAACATTTCTTGCAAGTTTTTCTACCATCATATTTCCACCAGCGTTGTGTCGAAGCTTAGAATTGCAGCCTTGATAGATATTTAACTACAAAGTTTAGAGTTATCATTCCTAATGACATACATACATTCATAGCTAACAGAATTATAAAGCTTACATGAAAGTGACATGCATCTAAGTTGTTAAGTAGGCATAAACTAACTTGTATGCCTAAGTGCACTTGCAACATTTCCCAAAATGTGCACTTTTGCTACCACTAAAGTTTTGAAAACTTAATCTTAAGCAGTTGAGCATTGTTTTTAGAGCTACCCTAGATTCTTTTGCAAGCTTATTTTTTGAAATCCTTGGTTGCAGTCACAAGAGTGGAAGTCGTGAAAAGCTGAAAAAGGGTCGCTGCATAAGGTAGTTTTACTTGTCAGGTGGTAACAGAACTTATGGCTACATTAGTGACGTTATCTATCTTTCCTATGTAATCTTCAACAGATACACACACAATCATGTCATATAATTGTAAAATCCAAAACATTAGTAGTAAAACAAAGTTTTGATGACGCCATTCACATATTTGGCCCACATCATTCTAACTGCCTTATAAAAGTGGTGTCGCTTTACTTCTGTTCTTTACACTAAGCATTAGGCCTTTATTTTCTCTTATTATCAGCTTACAACATTATTCATATATTTTTTGTGGTAAAACTTGCAGATGTCTGAAACAGGTGTCGCTCAAGAAACATTACAGAATGCTGTTTGTAGAGGAAGCAAAGGTATGTCTGAATTAGAGGCTAGACAAATTCTTGGTGTGACCGAAAAGTCATCATGGAAAGATATTGCACAAGCTAGTACTTATAATGCAGAAAACTGGGCATTTAATATTTATAATGCATACAAACTTGGAAGAGATTTGCTACATCCACAAAATATTTACAAACAAACATCCACAAAGAGGTGTTGTTAATGTGTGATTGGTGTATTTTGATACATTTTCTCTCTTTTTTTGAATTAAGCCAATCAAAAATAAACAACACCTCTTTGTGGACGTTTGTTTGTAAATATTTTGTGGATGTAGCAAATCTCAACTTGGAATATGTATTCATATCTTATCGTTATAAAAACTTCAAAATATGTGACACTAATAGCATATAATAAATAATTATACATTTTTTATTTTTTTCATAGTAATAATGACATGGCATGTGAGTTGGACCAATCATGTAGTATGATTTTTCTCTTTCATCATTCTAATCACCTATATTTACATGACAAGTGTATGTGTGGATTTTCTTTTGTATATCTTTTGTGGATGTAGCATTGCTCTAAGTTAAATTTCTTTATATAAGATTTGTTACCACCTGACCAAAGCCTATCCTGGACAAACTGACCCGTACCAGTTTGACCTTTTACGGGTCTGATCTACCCATTATTTCTACCTCAAGGCAAATAAAATTCTACATCGCTTAAATTTTGATTGCATTTCTTGTAATGATTTTAGAAAATGTAAATTGTTGATGTTAAAGTACTTCATGAACTTCCTATAAAGAACCTGTATAAATATTTACAGTATATTCGCCTCTTTTTATTTCAACTACAATCAATAAAATACCAGTTTAACAGGAGCTATGAGCAGTTTTATAGAGATTCGCAGCGCTGAGATATGATTCTAGTCTGGTTTGATATGCTGGATATGCCGCCCTCACGAGTATACACAGTCCGTGCGTCTATTCTTCCTTATACACGACTAGTATGCTAGTTAAACTTAACTACTACTATGGATTCGTGCTTTTCGAGTATTTGACTTAGAGCTGCAGAAACTCTCTGAGCACCCGACGAGAGCGCCACTCATCCCTGGCACACAAAACGCACAAATTACGAACAGTAGAGAAGGATCTCACCTTCTATTCATAGGTACTCTCATTCACTACACATCACTTATATGTATCATATATGAAAGACAAAGACATCACATATCATAGATCGTCCAGCTGTGATACTTCGCCGTGATGTAGTGGGAGAGCAGGAGAGCGAGCGACGATCATTAATGGGTAACTGTATGGCTGCTGATGGGCGAGATCTGAGAGAGAAGTTCTGAGTGTGGAGATCAGTGTTCGCTTTACTTTACTTAGATTACGCTAATCTCACACCCCTTGTTTTAGCGTCAGCCACTTCATTGATCTTCAATGGATCTATAGGAGATCTGGACTGTTTCGGATTCTCTAATATGACTTGTTAGGTAGGTAATGTTATGACGGTTGAGAACAAACAACACAACAGTAAGGGTCGAGGTGTAGGTCTAGTTTGAGCGTGAGCACTCCGACACTTCTCGAGTGAGGAGTACGTTACACTCGGCTCGCGGAGCTGGCACAAGGCATAGTCAGTCAGCAGGACAGCAGCGGTAGTATCATGATTTAATATCAGATACTGAGGATTGCTCTCATACGTGCCGTGTCTAGGTAGCCTGGATTGCTAGAGACATCAAGTTATGCACGATTTGGTCACTAGGCCTGTGCGAGATAGTACGTGCACAGATGCGCCTCTGGCGACTATGAAGAGGTTCGAGCACACACATTCCGTGTATACACACTCGCTCTCGAGAAGAAGTTAGGGAGTTCTAGGGATCACACATCGATGAATGAGACGTTGTGGAGCTGGATGTGTGAGAGCTGGTATCTCATCGGGAGATTACAGATAGGGGATTTTTTCTCACTGTGGCGAGCACGAAGACTTATTTAGTGACTTGGAGGGTAACTCTCTCCGTTGTTCCCATCAACTCACAGACATATCAGCTAAATATAGCGATCAGGAATACACACTATAGAGGAGCTCAGCACTACTCTCTGTACTCCGGGACACTTAGGTGTGTGGAGTGATTGTGGACATCTGAGGTATAGATGATGAGGAGGGATCTCACACGAACAGATCGGATGGTAAGAGGTATCATGTAGTTAAGAGTTTATGATTGGTGAGTGGGTGAGACATTGTTGTACAATTGTAGATTACTTTGACACACACACTGTTAGAGTTGTTGTGGTTATGAGGTGGGGGGTTGAATTGACAATCTAATGCACTGGATGATGGGGGAGAGATGGACACACGTAAGGTGCTTGGTGCTGTGAGGAGGGAGCTTTGTAACACGCTCTTCGTATAGATGTGATGTATTTACGTGACATGTGACGGTCTTGCTAGGCAGGTGGGATCAGTCTGGATACAACACACAACATTGACTACGTCTAGGTACTCACTCTTGTCTAGATTCTACTGTGATTGGTAGGAGAGTTAGGTGGGGTTATTGGAGATTAGTAACTGTATATGGTGACTGAACTCATGAATTTTGTTGCGGTGTTAGTCAACATAGTGATATGGGTGGTTGGGTGGTTTGAATTTAGGAGTAGGAGGTTTTGGGAGATAGGAAGTGGTTATATGGATTTGTGCTTTGATTTGAATTAGTAGCAGGATATTTTTTTTTCGAAAATGGTAGTCTAGTGGGTTATGTTGATTTTGTTATAGTTATGATGGGTAGAAGTTTTGGGATGTTCCATTTACATGGTGCTTCATGGGCTTGGAAGAAAATTTTGAGTCAAAAGGGAAATCTCAGGATTCATATTTTTCATAGAATAGGAGATGGGAGTGACACTTTTGTTTGGTTTGATATTTGGAGTAGCATGTGTCTTCTTAGTGATTTTATACCAAACAGGGCGATATATAATGCTGGTCTGAATTTAAATGCAAAGTCGCTGATACGATTTGTGATGGTGAATAGAGATGGCCAGATGAATGGGTTGACAGGTTTGCTGTTATTTTTGCTATTGATCCTCCTAATATTGATAATGATAGAAAACATAAAGATGTATGGGGAAATGGTAGGGGTAGGTGTTGTAATTTTTCTGTCTCAAATGTTTGGGAGGATCTTAGAATCCGTAGTCAGATTGTTCCATGGGCAAGTCTTGTTTGGTTTAGCCAGTATATTCCAAGACATTTTTTTATGATGTGGTTGGCTATTCATAAAATATTGAAGAGTCATGATACTATGGGTGTTTAGGAGAAGAAAGTTGACATGGTTTGTGCCTTTTGTAAGTCTGTTCCTGATAGTCACAATCATCTATTTTTGAGTGTGATTATCCTAAAAAGGTTTGGAGTGAGTTAAAATGTCTAGCCTTATATAAGTTTTTGTTATAACTTGCATACGCACGAACACATAAGATATTCTTCCTCCCCCTTGTAGTTATCGTGGTTAATAAGCACAAGGAGTCAAGCAACTTACTTTTTGAATCATAGATGATGAGACTATGTTTAGCAGTTTATGAATGAAATCTTTAACTGCATTTGCGTACATAATGAATATCTGAAGTAGGAAAACTGCTCGTTAAATTAAAAAAAAAATCTGTTTTGAAATTACAATTTTCAGTACTGAAGAGTCATGCATGTTAATTACTATTGTGTTTATTATCTATGTTATAATAATGAAAACATGTTGTCTAAAACTACTGACTTCTGATATGCAGGTACTACTGATACAATACAGTCAACAACTTGCGTCGACCTTGTCAAGTCATGAAACATGCTTCACTCAGGCTGCCGATTCAATGTTTTTCATGCACGAGGGACTACAACAAGCTCGTGCTCGAATATATGATGTTCCATCAGCGATTGAAATTCTCCTTACTGGAACGTACGAGCATTTGCCTAAGTGCATAGAAGATGTGGGTATTCATAGCACATTAACTGATAAACAGCAGAAGCCTATGCTAAAGAAGCTAGACACCCTTGTCAGATCGAATTACTTGAAACTGCACTAACTCAATAGTTCTCCGAGGTTAAAAATTCTGATGGTATGGTGATGCTTTTTGTCAAAGGAGAGTTCAAAGTGTTGCTACCCTTGGTTATCGGGGATACCTTACAATGTGGAGAATATTGCATCTGGAGGTACTTGTTGGTGAAATAAGTGGTCTAGTGAAGCTAGAAGAAACGAGGCATTTTGTTCTCGGAGATGACTTAGAACGCAGGATGGCTGCTTCCGACACTCCGTTTACAACTTTGTATACTATCTTGCATGAGTTTTTTGTACCTCTTATCATAGACACTGTCATAAGACAAATTCAAGCACTTATGGTAGGTAGATGGAAAGATGCTATTCGGTTTGAGCTCATATCTGATGGTTATCAGGATCAAGGTAGTTCTGCCGGTTTTGTGCAAATGAGTCAAGATGGAGAAGCTGATTTTGTTGGTTTACACACTCCGGGAGATAAAATACTTTACTTGTTGGAATCTGAAAAAAATAGTCGAACATCAGACGCAGTATCATGTCCTTTTATTAAGATTGAACCAGGGTCAGATCTTCGAATTAAGTATCTGAGCGGACAAGTGTTCGAGCTGGCTCACTGAGCGTTCATACGACTAAGATAGGATTAGGGGTAGCTGAAGAGCACTTCTCGAGTCTACATATAAGATTAAGGTAATGAATTGGGGAGCAGCACGTTGAAGGTGGGAGTAGGCGCACGAGTGTCGTATAATGGAGTGTAAACAACTGTCGACATGGAAGAGGTCACTAGTGGTATGGTGGTACTAGCAAGCGAAGTGCGGAGTAGGCTATACAGAGATTTTAACGAAAACACACGAGTTGGGAGAGCGAGAGTACGCACATGGTCATGAACACACAGAGCGCGATTAGCGGGAGAACATTGTTATATGATTATGGAGTTTTTTACACACACACACACAAATATAAGAAGAATTTGGTATGGGTTGGAGGATGATGATGGAGTTAGCGTTGGGAATTATTTGTGGAGGTGAGTGGGGGGGGTGGGATATGTAAATAAGCTTTTTTATATAGGGAAGAAAAGATATAAGGATAAGGGAGTCATTAAATAAGCTAAGATTACCTTAAATAGCCCTAATTAAGCTGAAGTATTAGATGCCAGATTGACAGGATTCTATATAAAACAGAAAAAGGGTACTTTAAGCCTAAGATTAAGCTACTCTAATAAGCAAACTAATTATTTTAAGCTGCTAAACCTAAGAGGGACACCTATAAGCTACATGAAAAAGGCATAAAATCCTAATGCTTAATTTAAAATAAGCTAGAACAAGGGGGCTGAAATAGGGGGTTATGCACCAGGGGAGGTCAACAGTGAGGTAGGGGTGTTTTTGAGCTTAACCCCAAATAAGCTCTCAAGAGCTTATTTCCCAAGACCCAACCCAAACAGATTTAAAAGGGCATAAGAGGAAGCTTATTTCCAAAATATAAGCATTAGAAAGCTTAAACCTGCTGGTTTTGTGGCTTGAAATTAGGTGTTTTCAAAGAAAATTGCAAAACCAAGTTTTGACTTATACTTGGTAATTGAGAGGGACAGCACAAGGGTGTTGGAAAATAGGCTAGAAACAACAACAACAAGCACACAAATGGTGTGCTTAAGCTGCATAAGCAGCTTGAGCACTTAAGCTCATTTTTGCTTATTCAAATTTGACAGAATTATAAAAGACACTTAAAAACTTATTTTAAAACTAAAGGTGGTAATTTAAATGGCTTAATTAACCCTACACACTCAGCCAAAGTTGGCTGAGTGTGCTTGGGCTAGAAACAACAACTACAAGCATAAAAACAATTGCTTAAGCTGCTTATGCAGCTTGAGCACTTAAGCTCAAATTAGCTTAATGAAAATTTGACAGAATCTAAAATAAACCTAAAAACTTATTTTCAAACTGAAATTAGTGATTTAAGTAGCTTGATTAAGCTTGCACACTCAGCCAAAGTTGGCTGAGTGAGCTTGACCCATGCAAAACCCAAAATGACCCATTTTGGGTCTAAACCAAACACCCCCTTAAATATATAAAATGAGTTTTAACTGATTTTTGGTAAAGGAGGGCAGAGATAATGGATTACAAGTGGATTATAACAACTTTTAACACATGTTTACATAATGTAAACAGAATGAAACAGCTGAATTTATATTTCAAATTTTGATAATGATAATAACAAGAACTCTTAACTTTTTTATTAAAAACAGAAAAATTACAACATAAAACAACTGAGTTACACTTAAAGGATTAAGAGAAAGACTTGGAATTAAAATTTAAGCTAAAAAACATAAAAATTGGTGTGTTGTAGTCGGCTTGCTCTTGGCTCTTTTATACTAGTCCAAAGGCTTTCTTGGTCTTCTGTTGTGATTCCTGTGAGTGTAGAAGTAATCCAAAGCAATCCTAGCCCTTTGTTTTGTCTTGTCTTCATCTCACCATTGAAAGGGTTTTCGGGGTTGAGTGTTTTGCAAGTGGGAAGGGGTATAGGTGAGCTGTGAGTGTGGGGAAAGGTGAGGGTGAGCTGTGGTAGTACTTGGGAGGTGGTTTGAGCTTGAAACCGTGGGGAATGGGGTGGTTTGGGTTTTGGCGGGTACGGGAGTGTACAGGGGGGTGGGTTGCAGGTTTAAATGAGGGTTTTGGGGATGGTGCAAAAATAGCCCTCCACCTTTCTTTCTCTTTTCATTTTCTTTCTAGCCATTTTTCAGTTATAAAAGAGACTTTGGAAAGTGACAGCTTTAGTCCTTGTGGTTTTATAACAAAAGAAATAAAGAAGGTTTTGGTTAATTACAAAAATGGTCCCTGCTGTTTATAAAGAGTATAAGTTTATGGTTTTGGCAGTTTTAGTACCTTTCTTTTATTTTTCCATTTTTCTTTATAAAACACTTTTAAAAATGACAATTTAGCCCCTAAAGTTTTATAAAAAAGATTAATGGGCCTTATTTGGGCTTGGGTTTTGTGTTTGGGCTATTGGGCCCATTGGGCTTGTATTGGGCCCAATTGAGTTTGGGTTTGGGCCCAATAAGGTACAGGTTTGGTTATTGGGCTTTTTCAAGCCCAATAAGGTTATGAAGTGGGTTTTGTGTGTACAATGGCTGAGATTGGCTGTAACTGGGCTAGGATTGGGCCTTCAAAGTCTTCACAGTCTTTGTCAATTGCACACAAATGGGCTGTTGTAATTGATTGAGGGCCCATTTGGTCTTCACAGTCTTCATAATTATACTATTGGGCTTTCCCGGCCCATCAGATGGGTTAAGATTGCATTCAATAGTATTCTTCAGTTCCGGCTCCGGTTTGACTGCTGATTCTTCAGTATTGACTCTGACTTTGGCATTTTTGGACTTTGGCCTTGATTTTGCACAGTCTTTTCCATTCCATGCTCAGTTTTGTCATTTTGGCTTGGTTTTCTGTCTTTTTGATGATATCCACTTCCTGCACAATACAAATGCAAAACAAACATATATTTGGCAGTTTTTGTCTGTTTTTGGTCATTTAAGCTCGTTTTTAGAGGTAAAAGATATGTGTAATTAAGCACATACCAAAATCCCCCATACTAAACTATTGCTTGTTTTTAGAGGTAAAAGATATGTGTAATTAAGCACTTATCATTAGTCCATTTAGCTAACGATCGCTTTGCATTGTTAGTCCTTTAACAATAATTTTCTTTATATGATTTTTTAAGTTTTCGCTCGTTTGTTTACGTTTTCGTACTTCTTTTTACGTTTCCGTCTGTTTATTACGATTTCGTCTGGATTCTTACGTTTTCGCCTGTTTTTTACGTTTTCGCCCGTTTTTTACGTTTTCGTCCGGTTTCTTACGCTTTCGTACGTTTTATTACGTTTTCGTCCGTTGTTTTACGTTTTCGTCTGGTTTTTTAAAATTTCAACTATTTTTACTTTTTCGTCCGTTTTTTTACGTTTTCTTCCAATCTTTTACGTTTCCGTCCGTTTTTTTATGTTTTCGTCTGTATTTTTACGTTTTTGTACGATTTCAACCGTGTTCGTACGATTTCGTCTGTATTTTACTTTTTTACGTTTTCGTCCGTTTTTTTACGTTTTCGTACGATTTCAAACGGACAAAAATGTAAAATCCAGACGAAATCGTAAAAAGCTAGACGAAAACGTAAAAAACGAACGAATATTAAAAATACGTGCGAAAGCGTAAAAGAACAAACGAAACGTAAAAACAGACGAAATAGTAAAAAATGGAGGAAAACGTAAAAAATCATATAAAGAAAATTATTGTTAAAGGACTAACGATGCAAAGCGATCGTTGGCTAAATGGACTAACGTTGCCACATAATAACTAACGGTACAAACGTTTGGTTCAAGTCGGATAAAAATTTGAAAGTACGTGGGTTTCGGTGTTAATAAAAAAGTAAAGGGTTCAAGTCAGAAAATTTTAGAAAGTACGTTGGTAATTTATGGCTTTTACCCAAATGAAAAAGAAAAAACTCCAATGGCACCACATTTTCTGGTGCCAAGGAGTACGGCACAAAATGTGGTGCCAAAGAAATTTTGGTGTCATAAGGGTTTTTGCTGACGTGACATCACTTTTTGGCTATGGCACCAAGCCAACGACACGAGGGTACATAGTGCTCTTAACGCAGTTTGCTCTTTTTGCAATAGAAGTTATTTGAGATGAGTTAATAGTACGAGTCTTAACCATTTGGGCTAGCTCAGATGACCACTAAAGGTAACCTTGAGAAGGTTGTCACCACATGCAAGAGGTCTCGGGTTCGAGCCTCGTCGTGGAGGTTTTCCTTCAAGAGCCAAAAAAGTGGGGTTTATCCCCTAAGGCGAATATTCGAGTCTTGCATACTACTCAATTGGATGTCACTGTGAGCTCAAATCACTAACAACTAACTTACCGTTCTAAAAAAAAATAGTACGAGTCTTATTTTCGGAAGTTAAATCTAGTAGAAAATGGTTTTGCTATATATGAGTTGAAATGAGTCAAAACTTAATTTTAGGAAGCGTGAATCTAGCTAGTGGCGTCTCGAGTGTTTTAGTCACGAGTTGGAACTATTTTTCTGTGAACCCAATTACGTCGCGAATAAAAAGAATAATTTTTTGGGCTTTTCATCACACTCCATCGAATCAACATAAGTAAACAACACGAGTATCAACTAACCTGAGTTAACGGGGTAAGTTGAGACATTAGTATTAGGTTTTCTTTTATATGTAAAATATAACAAATCTCCAATAATATCTTTATTAATTAAAGACATTTTGGCTAAGTAAGTGCCTTAGCTTGCTCATATTATATCTATATATTAAAAACCGGAAATCGTTTTCCGTGCCCATTAATATGCTTCTTGGGTCGACCCGGTTAGCCAGACCCGCTTCCTCTTTTTTTTAAACCGACCCTGTAGCCTGACCCGAAGATAATAACTTCACCCGGCCAGACACATCATCACATACGTCCTTCTTCTCCTCTACGCACCGCCCCATTATCAGTAACGCTCTTACTCTTTCTCAAAAATCACTGCCTCATCTTCTCATTCCTAAATCTATTATCGCATCCCCTAGATTATATTGGGGGTTTTGGGGTTTTGTTGTGGCGATGGTTGTGGATGGCTGATATTTTGCTATTGTCTTTTAGGGTTTGCAAACCCTAGCTAGCCACAAACGGCCTGCTCAAAACTCTCTTCGATGCCGTCGATGTCTATGTTGTCGCTAATCGTGGTGTGTGACGTTGTTCATCGGTTGGTGACGTTGGTGAGCTTATTGGGTTGATTTGTAGTGTTTTCAGCATTGGTTACATTTCATGATACACCTTTAAATCGTAAGTCGTTCTGCATTTTGATTTAAATTTTACGCAATGTATTAGCTCAAGTAACTGATCATTTTTGGCTTATCCAAAAAATCAACGCACAAGGTATCACTTCTTCCTCCTCTTTTTGTGTTAGGGTTCGTTGTTTCACTCTTTGATTTGGGGGTTTTGTAAGGTTGATTTAGTATCTCACAGGTTGTACATCTCTGATTTGTTATTTAGGTGTTTAATATGTTTTTTGGCAATTTAATCAAATTGGTATACAACAGCTTCAAGTTGTTGTTAATGAGATGTATAAAATATTTGGTGCGCAAGGGAGTGCGAGTTCTATGGCTGCCACGTTGATTTATTACGTAGCTGATCTTTGCACGAGTCAAGTCATGTGTTTGGTATGATGCGTTAAGTGGAAGGATGGTAGAGAGCGAGAATCACTCGCCTCGGCAACCTCCACAGTCGCACCCATGGTATGAATTAAACAGCGGCCTGAAACGTCGTGGTTTCAAGCTGCTTTGGTCCTGTTTTTTGTTTGGCTGACTTTGGTAAGACATACATAATTACCATGTGAGAGGTTAATTTGTTTGGACCGATTTATCCAAAAAACGCAGTTTATAACGTCTTTGTTGAATCGTCTTTTTCATCCGTGAAACGATATGTATAGGCCTGACATTAAATAAAACGTTGTGGGCGATGATGATAGTCTTCAGTGATTTTAAAGAGAGAGTAAGAGAGTTACCTGATAATGGGGCGGTGTATAGAGGAGAAGAATGACACGTATGTGATGATGTGTCGGACCGGGTGAAGTTATTATCTTCGGGTCAGGCTAAAGGGTCGGGTTTAAAAATAAAGGAGAAAGCGGGTCGGGTTAAGCGGGTCGACCCAACGAGCACAATTAATGGCAGACGAAACGATTTCTGCCTTTTATTATATATTTCTAATTGGTATACAATAGCTTCAAGTTGTTGTTAACGAGCTGTGAAAAATATTTTGTGAGCAATGGAATGCGAGTTCTATGGGTGCCACGTTGATTTATTACGTAGCTGATCTTTGCACGAGCCAAGTGATGGGTTTTGTATGACACGTTAAGTGGAAGGATGGTAGAGAGCGAGAATCACTCGCCTCGGCAACCTCCACAGTCACACCCATGGTGTGAATTAAACAGCGGCCTGAAACGCCGTTGTTTCAAGCTACCATGTGAGATTTCATCCGTGAAAAGGGTATGTATAAGCCTGGTATTAGATAAAACGTTGCGGGCGATGATGATAGTCTTCGATTTAGTACGTGTAGTTTATCGAGGCCTGTCACTTGGCTAGGCAATGACACCGAGTGTCTGATTGCAGCCAAGTCGGGTGTTTGGTACCACTACTGTATTCATAAATCTGAGCCTCATTTGTTACTGTTATACATACCCTCATTGACGGATC
>BQNB010061808.1:0-36332 GCA_026074375.1 Tanacetum coccineum
CTTCCAATCCCTTTGTAATTGTTTTCTTTGCTCCTAGCCGCTTGCTAGGTTGTTAATTCAATTTGCCATTCAAAATTTTTTTTACATAAGCTTTTTTACCTAAAAGACCAAATCTAGATCTCCTCTTCAATGACATTAAGCTTTTTTCTTTTAATTGGATTGCTAATAGACATAAGAATATTTCCATCAATTGGATTGAGTGGTTTGATAATCCTTGTAACACTCTTCCAATCCCTCTGTAATTGTTTTCTTTGCTCCTAGCCGCTTGCTAGGTTGTTAATTCAATTTGCCATTCAAAATTTTTTTTACTAAACTTAAAGACAAAGTGAAACTGAAGTTTACATGGGAGGAATACGACCCAGCAGTGATGAGCCCGACATCTGCTCCTTGACCAGCAAAGCTGCAATCTTAATGGCATTTCTTACACCTGGTAGTCATACGCTTCAAATAAACGTAAAACAAATATGAGAACAAAAGCCTCAATACAAGGAAATCATAAAAGCAGAGGAAACGAGTCTTCATAAAAACGTGTAGACGCTATTTGGGATATACCTGGCACTGCTCCAACAGCACCGAATGCACCGGAGTTTCCATCCATGACACTCGCATCACATTCAACATGACCATCCTCTGTCAAATTTGACCCTCTCCCAGCGTTTGTGCATGGATCATTCTGCATGTAGATTCTTGTAAGACACATACATACCCAATCTATGCTATACATACCCAATCTATGCTATACATACCCAATCAATGCTAAAGAACAAAGCCTACAAAATTGAGTCACGCCATCTTATAAATACTTTTCAGACTAACTCACACTAAATTAGGAATCCCACAAAGTTCCACAAAATGAAAATAACCAACCCTACTAGTTCTAGTATCTAGAATACTACTTGATAATAATTGTGCCACTAGCGTTATGTATATCTCCTGATAAACAACTTGCTACAACCTTATCAACATAATGAACATTGAAACTCAAAACAAAAGCGTATGAACATGATAAATTTGAAATGGAATTTAGTGAGCTACTCACTCACTATTGCATAAACACAGTTACATGAAACTAAAACCGATACAGGAAGAAGGCTGATCACACCTTAAATGTACACACAGTCTACAAAATATCAAAGCCCCCAAGTACGAACTGAATCAGACATTCAAACTTATTATTAATTACCAAAAATAAGCAAATAAACATCCCCACGTAGCAAAAACAGTCATACCTCCAAAGTCTCAATAGCTGCCGAGACAGCATCTACGCAGTCGCCAGAGTCCTATAACAAAACAAACAAACATAAAAACCATAAAATAACACCCAACAAACTAGATCCAAATGCAGTTGCGCATCTTATACTATATTGCACAGAGGGGTCTCGGAAGGGTGTGCAAGAGGTGCAGTCGTATAGGGCCTCCACTTAAAAAGGGCCACATTTTTATTGGTTTTGCATATAAATACGTATAATATTAAACATACATAAACTAGATAATTCAATTTTATATGAAACACCTCTTTAGTTTACAAGCATAACGGGGCCTCTTTTTTGTTGTTGCCTAGGCCCACCGAAACCAACGAGACGGCCTGATATTGCATACATATCCTCAACCAAATACAAGCCTCACTCCAAGCCTCATTTTAAAGAATGAGTCGCTCCAGACCTAGCCGCACCATCTATTTATTTCCTCCCAACATCTCAATTTTCAAAAATTTGAAATTTCCCCCTCAACATTGCTCCCTTCTTTATACACATATCTTATCTTATACAATAAAGCATACATATCCCCAACTAAATACAAACCTCACTCTAAGCCTCATTTTAAGATGAAGTCACTCCAAACCTAGCCCCACCATCTACTTTCAAATTTTTCCCCACACATTTCAACTTTGAAAATTTTCCCCAATACATTTTTCCCTTCCTTATACACATACTAACCACATACACTTCTCTTCCAAAAACTACGAAATAATATATCAACATCCACCGCAAAAAATAACGAAAATCAATTGTGACCGCCGCTTTGTGTGGGTACAATGCTAGTCAATATTAATAAGTTAACCCTCAATTTCATATCAATAAGGCTAATTCTCCTTTTCAATATTAAGATAACAAATAATTTCTCCTAGGAGTAAACTTGCAATTCAGCGTCCAAAAACAATACAGTAACGTTTAAACTACTTACAAAAAAAAAGCCTATTTTAGAGCACATAAGCATAACAAGTACTTTTTCTGTCCAAAACACTTAAAAATGTTTCTATCCATCTTTAAAATTAAAACACACATTTAAAATACACCAATAAGAATTTCAGCAACATATATGTTCTCGTCATGACGCGACATCATTCGATAACTACTAGGTAAGCACAAAACCAATCACATTACCCCTTAATTATCAAAAAATTGAAATCTGAATTTATGTAAATGCTGGAGTGGAGCAAAGAAGTATCGAATTTTTATTAAAGACTATAAACACATTAATTACGATTCATTCATGTATTAATACCGATCGGAGAACAGATGCAGCGGCGAGGCAGGCGGTTTTCATGGCGGATCGGAGAGATTTTTCGTTGGCCGGAGAGTGATAACCGGCGCCGACATGAACGGCGACGAAGAATCTCCGGTGATTGATGTGATCGGAATTTTCTCCGGCCATTAGTTTTTTACGGTTACTGACAGTGGACTGTGAGTGGAAAAGAAGTGGAATGAAAAAGTCTTTGTTTTGCCCCCTCAATGTATAAGAGCTTTTTATATACAGTATTTTTCAATTTTCAATGTCTAAATGTGAAACGTTATCTACCGTTAATCCTTTAAAACACACTAACTCTTGTTATATTTCCACACGTGATACCTCCGTGAGGGTAGTGTAGTCTTTTTTCACTCACACTTGCGTTTAAAACTCCGTTAGGGATGGCAAAAAAACCCGAATCCAATGGGGAAACCCGAAACCCAAAGTTTTTGGAGCGGGGCGGGGCATGCTTATCAGGTTATGGAGCGGGTTTCGGGGCATTAACGGGGATTTTTATCGGGTTCGGGGCGGGGACGGGGCACAACGTCCCCAACCCACCCCGCCTCGAAACTATATATACATATAAATTTGTTATATTCTTATATTAGTATTTACGTAATAAAACCAATATTATCAAAAAAAATTGTAGTTTTGTATCTTTGCAAGATTGCAAGTTATGATGAGAAAAAACTTATTATGTGTAATGTTTTTAAAAGAAGTTTGAGTTACGTTCATTTGGATACCAAACATTTTGTAGATACCGAGGATCCCCACCCTCCATCTTCATCTCATCTAATGGATGAGATTAAATTATCTATTTACACTAGAGGGGTATTTTTGTCGTATATATAAACTTATTTTTCTATTACCAGCTCATTTGATAGACACACATACCTGCACTTTTTTTTTCACTCTCTCTACACTAATCCACAACTAATCGATCCATCAACACAAACAACTAATCGATCGATCTTCAATCGATTAAATTATTTTAAATCGATTATCTCCTTCTTCAGTTGATTAACATCAAGTTTAGATATGTTTTTATTTTAGCTTATTTGATGTGATTAAGCTTACTAATTTATGAGCTTATAATTCAGCTTATTTTGAACGAATTATCTGAATTAATTATTGCTAGTGATAAGCTAACTTAGGTGATTTATATAAATAAGTTTATTAATCATCATCATCTGTATTTATTTTGTTGAATTATAAGCTAGCCTATTTGGTTATTTTGATGAATTATAAGCTATCTTATTAGCTTATTTATGTTGCTACTGTTAATAAGTTTTATTATTAGCTATTTTTATGTTCTGAATAAGCTCTATTAGATTAATGTGTTGATATAAGCTGAATTAAGGTGTATTTAGCTTATCAGTTAGCAATAAGTTGTTGTAAGTAGCTTTTGGTTAATGGGTTTGATATATCATATATGATATTTTTCGTATGTATATCATATGTCATATCAGAGATGGGATCATGAGAAAACTTCATCTCGGTGGAAAACCTAGAAAACCACCTCCTAACCGTTGGATCAAGCCTCCTTCCCTTCCTTTCATTCTGCACAAACTACAGGGGGCTGTTTGTAACTTCTTCCATTATTTAAGGAAGGGTTTTGTAAATTCTCTCTTTTCATATATAATGCCTATTTTTATTTCATTTTTTTCTTTTTACTTTTTCTCTCATCATAGTCTCAACAGACACACTCAATGGTACCGTCACAATTACCTGATCAACCTCATTAACCACTGTCACCATCATTAACCACCGTCACCATCACGATGAACAAATTTGATGAAATTATCTCTTTAATTAGATTCACGGTCGTGAGTTTTTTATTCTTTATAATCTCGATTCATGATGAACAAATTGATGAAAACGTCTCATTATAATTTCTCAAATCGATGAACAAAGTAAGTTTATTAACCTATTTCGATTTAATTTTTGTTATTTTCGTTTTATTTGTTGGCTTTTATGAGTTATGTTTTTGTTTTATTAATTATTTTTAGGTAATCATCATGTTTGTTATTGGTTTTTAAGAGTTTTATGATATGATGCATTGTATATTTTAGTTAATTGAATCAAATTTGAGAAAAAAGAGTTGTAAAATGTGTTTAAAAAAACTACACACCAAGTGTTTGATAAAATGTCTGAATGATATTTTATAACTGTGATGCCCTAATTTTACACCAAGATGCCCTACTTTGTGAGTATACTTTAGTTTACATAGTGATGCCCTAATTAATTTATTCAAGAGGATTTTAGTTAAACGTCTGATTCTTAGTTTGGTTTACGTTATGTCAGACGAATAGTGATTTGAAAACTTTTGTGTGTTCGAATAGAGCCAAACAACTCATACATATTAGTTTATTTAAGTTGTTTTGAGTGTTTGAATAGTCGTTGGTCCAATGTTAAGCGTTGTTTCATTTGTTATCCTTGTAGAAGTATGGGGATGGACAGTAGTGTAACTGATGCCACACCGCTATTCTACGGAATGGGGCCATTTACCCATGTCATATATGTCAATAAGCCCTACATCGGCGTATAGTGGCCATTTCCTATTTACTACATCTTAAATATCACGAATGGGAGTAGACACATCAACTCTTGATACATCTTTTATATCTGACGTGGCAAGTTCTGTAGACTTGCATCTGCAACTTGATAATGAAACTTATAGAGCTTTTGGTAAACATATTGTTGAAGCCAATAAAACGTAGTTTATTAAAGCATTATTTGTGTGCTTCGGTCCATAAACTTTACAGAAATTATGTCCTAGAATGTGGCATAAATTTCCTTTTTCCTTTCTTGTTTTGCCATGAAAATGTTGATATAAGAGTAGAATCAGACACCCAAACCAATTGCTTCATATGTGCCTGAAACTACTTCTGTTATGTGTGGAAGTTCAGTTAATAAAGAAGGTTAATATCTTTAACTTTTCCTTTTCATTATCTTTGGTGCACCTTTTATTTTATGATTAGTTGCGACAATTACTTATTTACGCTTGTGTGTAATATTTTTAGGGGAATTATTGTCTACTTACGTCAGGAACTTGCCTATGTCTATTACTAGTCAAGAAATATATCAAGAGTTCAAGAAGTTTGGTTCAATTACACAAAATGGCGTGTTTTTAAAGATCCGACTGGTAATTTTCTTTAAACCACATGTGAGCTGCTAACTGTTAATAACTTAACATTTAAAGAAGCTACTGTGTAAAGTATCTTTAACTTATTTTATTTCACCACATGATCCATGCAACCTTTACTTAGATTTTAGCAATTGGTGGTTGTTATATGATCTTCTTATATTCCCATACTAACTCAAGACAAACTGAGTTGAATCTGTTCAAAAAGCATTCATGTAAAAAGTTGCAGTCGCGACCTTTTTTAAATTAGATTTTAGAATGTCGTGCTCATGCTTTATTCAATTATCATTGTTTTTTATTTGTTGTGATGGTGCTTAAAAGTTTAGTAGCACATATCTGAATGTGTTCATAATCTGTTATCAGTTTTACATGTTGTTTGAAAAATCAAATCAAATTTTAAAATACTGATTTTGTTACATGCCAAAAAAAAGTTGAATACTTTAATCATTTCGTGCATATAATTATCTAATTATTGTAAAATGTCAGTTAGTTACTTTTTCAATGCACTTCAATTAGTATTTCAAACAATTGTCCACTTTGTTTTCAAAGACCAACATGTGTGCAGACATACTGATGTGATTATCTCTTTTTTGCAGGTACAATAAATCTTTAGATGTTGATATCTTTTGATTATTTATTAGATGGGTAAAGTTAGAGCAAAAGCTAAAAAAAGTTCAAGTATCGCTCACCGTGAGGATGGAAGTGAAGAAGAAGATTAATTATTAGTGTATGTGAAGTGTGCAGTTGGTTGGTTTTGGGAGGTTGAAGAAAATTTGGCTTTGACTGGGTTTGTGGTAATATCATAAAAGGCTTTTTTTGTATCGTATTTTATGAACTTTTGTAATGTTAGATATGTAATTTTGCTACTGATACCTGAGAATTTTGTAGAAGGTTTATAATATCAACCAAGTTTTAGTATATCATTATCTTTAGATCTTGTAAGTTTTAGTATATCATTGATGCCCTAATAATACTCATTGATGCCTTAATCCTCTAATCCTCTATGTCATGATATTTGGATGCCCTATTATGATACAAACAGATGCACTAAATTACCTCAAACGTATGCAATAATTTACCTCAAACGGATGCACTAATAATACTCATTGTGTGTATTAGAAGGGTGCGTTTGGATTGGCACATGTAAAGATGACAGGTCTAAAATAAACACTGACAATTAACAGAATACCAACTTCTATAAGTGACATTTCAACCCACTTACTTATAGATGGGTTAATTAAGGAATATGTTTATCAGTATGTAGTCAAACATGGGAAACACATATATATGTCTACAACTATCTAATAGCCTGAAATATGTCATTTGGCTTAATACATGAAAATAATAAGGAACTACATTACATCAAACACATGCCTTATAATAAACAAACATATGCATTAAACTGAACAAACAGATGCTTTAAATTTAACAAATAGATGCTTTAAATTTAACAAACAAATGCTTTTAATTTATCACATATGCATTAAGAGATTCACACAGATGCCTTAAATTTAACAAACAGATGCCTTAATGTATTCACAGAGATGCCTTAAACTAAACAAGCACATGCCTTATACAAAAAAACATGTGCATTAAACTGAACAAACAGATACCTTAAATTTAACAAACATATGCCTTAAATTCAACAAACAAATGCTTTTAATTTATCACATATGTATTAAGAGACTAGCTTAAAAACCCGTGTAACCCCGGGTGTATTTTAAAGAATTTATTTTGTAAGAAGTAAACTATATATGAAAGAAATAATCGAACGTAAACATGTTTCGTTAATAATATGAAAGAAATAATCAGAGAATACGTGAATTATTCGATAAACATTTGAGTTTGTAACAATTATAATAATAAACGTCCATGCAGTTTGTCTTGAATAGCAAATGACGTCTGTGATCGCTAATCAAGTTAATACAAATGTCCATTCCGTGAACACCTAATAATCGATAAAACATGCAAGTAAAAGTAGATTGTGATGAATAGTTGATTAGAATTTAAAAATATGGTAAAAAAACATTTGAAATGTATTGTACATACCTCTTGAACCTTGTTCATACACCTTGTAGTACTTCTTTGTAGACCACATTTATAGTAGTTTTAGTTGGTAAGTGTCTAACATTAAAGACCCGTGGACTCACGGGGTATTTCAAAGAATTTGTTTTTGTAAGAAGTTATATGCGTAAATAAAGTAAGTAAACATCGAACGTAATACGTAAATAAAGTAAGTAAATAATGTAATACGTGACTAATAATTTGATACCCTAAATATTGTAATAAATCAGTACTTACCAACTCTTTCATGTTGACGGCATACACATCACCAGCGCACAGATGAATCAATCAAAATGTTTTCTTGGCTATATTCAAAAACAAAACCTATTATCAAAATAAAAACATTGATTCCATGATTTATTATTAATCAAAAACCGAATTAGAGATTTCGATTTTGACAGAAAAAATAGATAGTTGTATTTACCTTGGATTTTGAATTAGTGATGGAATCAGTGATATTTTTGGATGTTTTTTTAATTGTATTGTGGAAGATGGCATTGAATCGTATAGAGGAAGTTTTATGGTGAATGGAATTGAAACTTCATAGTTTTGAAAAAAGATTTCGAATTACTTGTAACAGTTTTGGAAGAGCGTGTAGAGGAAGACTGGACAAAGTTAACAAAAATCGATCATTATCATTAATGTGCCAATTACTGTTTACATGTAGAAGTTTTTTTTAAAAAGTGTTGCTTTAGGGGTTGTACAAAACTGGTTAATTATGGTAGTTTTGATGAATGAATTTAATGTGGTATTTAATTTGCGTGCTTAAAAGGCTTGTAAAAAAGCTTATTATATAAGAGAGTATAGATATAGATATGCCTTAAGATATTCACACAAATGCCTTAAAATAAACATACAGATGCCTTATGTATTCCCATAGATGACTTAAACTAAACAAGCACATGTCTTATACTAAACGAGTATATGCATTAAACTTAACAAACAGATGCCTTAAAGTTAACAAATAGATGCCTTAAATTTAACAAACAAATGATTTTGATTTATCATATGCATTAAGTGATTCACACATATGCCTTAAAATAAACAAACAGATGCCTTAATGTATTTACAGAGATGCCTTAAACTAAACAAGCACATGCCTTATACTAAACAAACATATGCATTAAACTAAACAAATAGATGCCTTAAATTTAACAAACAGATGCCTTAAATTTAACAAACAAATGCTTTTTAATTTATCACATATGTATTAAGAGATATGCCTTAAGATATTCACACAGATGCCTTAAAACAAACATACAGATGCCTTAATGTATTCCCACAGATGAGTTAAACTAAACAAGCACATGTCTTATACTAAACGAACATATGCATTAAACTTAACAAACACATGCCTTAAATTTAACAAACATATGCCTTAAATTTAGCAAACAAATGCTTTTAATTTATCACATATGCATTAAGTGATTCACACAGATGCCTTAAAATAAACAAACAGATGCCTTAATGTATTCACAGAGATGCCTTAAACTAAACAAGCACATGCCTTGTACTAAACAAACATATGCATTAAACTAAACAAACAGATGCCTTAAATTTAACAAACAGATGCCTTAAATTTAACAAACAAATGCTTTTGATTTCTCACATATGCCTTAAGATATTCACACAGATGTCTTCAAATAAACATACAGATGTCTTAATGTATTGAAAGTTATATAATCTCAAAATCCAATTGATAATAACTTGTAAGTTACACGATCTCAAAATCCAAAAAAAGACAACAATGCCACTTGCTGACATAACACACTAAACTGAGGCACATAAACTAAAACTTGCATACGAGTTCATTAGCTGAAGTTGCAGCAACAACACATTATCTACTTTTGAAAAAACATTATGGTTCCACAAAACCAAAATTTGCAGCCTCGAACCAATCATTAACCTTTTGTTTTGGATGACCATCACCCCGCTCTCAAACTTCTTAAGCATTACTAGTCTGGAATATAACATGTCAAATAAAGGGAATCATCTTAAAACATGTAAAGGAAAACTAAATACTGAAATAAAGATTATTAAGTATCAACAATTTTCACAATTACTAGCATAAATAATTCAATAGAAACACATAAAGAGATGCAGGACTGTGTTGTACCTACACATTAAACTTCCCCAGCGAACACGCCCGCAACAAATCATCAGGAGAAATCAATTCTGCTCCAAAAGAAAGTAAGGGATCAGAAGTTCCTTCTATAATACATACTCAAAAGGTTCAATAGAAAATCAACTAAAAAGGATTTAACACTATCAGTTATAAAAAGTATAACAATATCAGACCCTGCTAATATGTTCGGTTTTAACTCAAACAAATTTTGACCCATCATGTTTGTTCTACTTGTTCCATTATTATGACGCTTAAAAAATTATACCTTTTTTAACAGCATTCTTACAAACAGATGCATTAAACATACACAATGATGCCCTAATATAGTCTTAAACTGATGCCCTACTACTGTCTTAAATTAATGCCCTAATACATTTCTAAACGGATGCCTAAATACACTCTTAAAACATATTTCTTAAACAAACAAATTGATGTCATAATATAGTCTTAAACTGATGCCCTAATACATTCTTAAATTGATTCCTTACTACACTCTTAAAACATATTCCTTAAATAAACAAACTGATGTTTTAATACCCTGATGCCCTAATGTAGTCTTAAACTGATGCCCTAATACATTCTTAAACTGATGCCCTAATACACTCTTAATACATATTTACATAAACAAACTCATGTGATGTTTTAATACCCTGATGCCCTAATATAGTCTTAAACTGATGCCCTAATACAATCTTAAGTTGATGCCCTAATACACTCTTTATAACATATTCCTTAAACACACAAACTAGTGTTTTAATACCCTGATGTCCTAATATAGTCTTAACCAGATGCCCTAATACAGTCTTAAACTGATGCCCTAATACACTCTTAAAACATATTCCTTAAACAAATAAACTATTTTCTTAATACAATATTAAAACATATGCTTTAAACAAACAAACAAACAGATGCCCTAACCTTTTCATTGTTGCACTAACCACACAAACAAACAAATGCTCTAACTTAACATAGTGATATTATCATAATAAGAGATGCAATAATACATTTTTGTATGCACTAATGACAAACAAATGTTGTAACAGTTCACGTGACACCTTGATCATTTGCTAACACTTATTTTAGATTCAATAATCAAACTAACAGATTTACTAACTTATAACATAATGCTCTTATTATGTTGTAACCTAGTTTTTGATGCACTGCTAACAAAAGAAACGCTGTAATTAAGTGATGCCTGAATCAAACTAACAAGTGTGTGAATGTTTAGTTCAGATGTAATAGTAAAATACATTCAGACATTATATCAAACACATGGTGTTCAATTTCAACAAACACATTTTTATGCATTTTTTTCTACCAAATGTGTTCCATACCAGAGAGAAAACATGTTTATATGTTGATAAACTGACAACAAAACTTCAAAAATAATCAAATCATTGATTTAGAATTGACTAATTAGCAAAAATAGTTTACTTTCAAGTTAAATCTTACTTTCTCCTCATTGTCAGATGATTCACGCTTCAAATTACATGATTAGTTATACAATTAGTTAGTTGGGGTTTATATTACCTGAAAGATGGAACGGTGTCGCCACCGTTAGTGACTGTTATGGTGCTAATGACACCGGAGCATAAGCTACAACGGTGCAGCGGTGATCGGAGGTGCGACCATTGTGGTCGACGTGGTGGTGGTGTGCGACCGTTGTGGTCGATAGTACCGGAGCTGTGTGTGTTTGTTACAAGGTCAGAGCAGTTTGTGTATCTGGTGCGTGGAGTTAAAAATGAATCTATACTAGCTCTACCCCCCTTTTTAAAATTTCATTTTCTACCCTAAAGTTTGAAATATTGGCAAACTCTACCTAGTAGTTTTGTTTTCTAGGTTTTCTACAAATATGAGGTTTTCTCTAGAACCCATCCCTATCATATCATATATGATATTGCTTTTTCATATGTATATAGCATGTGATTATCATATATGACATTTCATTTTTTCCAGGTGACTGTTTATTTATTCTTTTATTTTTATTTTTATTTTTTCAGCGATTGAAAGGTGCGTATTAAAGGAGGGAAATAGAAAGAGATTAAAAAAGGTATGAGGAACAGGAATTCATGTTCGTTGTGTGGAGGTACTGATCATAACAAAAGGACGTGCACGGGTATGTTTAAGGATCAAGATGAAGTCATCGTGGCTCAAGATGAAGTTGTTCAAGAAAAAGTAGATTTGGTTGAATTAGAAGAAGAATTGATTTAACAAGAAGAATAGTAGTTTCAATAAAAAGAAGGTTTTGGTTTAATCATGAATTCAGCAGACTCTTTATTTTTGTGTCTTTTGATTATGAATAAGTGTTTATCATATATGATATCCTAGGTATATCATATGTGATTTTACATTACGTTACTTTCTATTTGAGTTATCATATATGATATTGTTAAGTGTTGGATCTTTATTTGTTACATAATTTTACCTTTTATATATCATATATGATATACTGGTTCATCACAATCGATTTTATTTCTTTTTTGTTTTGACTAATCACATTTGATTTTTGTATTTTACAAGTTTGAATCATACCATCATATATGATTTCTAAAAGAAATCATATATGATATAACATTAAGTTCAACATTTTTTATCTACCATCATTTTTGTGTTGAAACAATCTACAATATTTTTTCCTAGTGTAAAATCCAAAAAAAACACACGAGTGATGATATCTGAATCACGCCATCGGGCTATGAAGACCACATCATCAGCATAAAAGAGATGTAATAGCATTACATAGTTAAAGATTGATCAACGGATCCCCAACATGTGGTACACACTACGGTACCACCACACTACGGTACCATCAGTACACACTACAAGTACTTAAAAATGAAAACTAGTAAATAATGTCTACATTCAAAGGTAACCGCATTAGATGGCATTGCCAACTCTTTTACGAATCCTGAGCTTTTTTCCTTTTCACGATTGCATCCCTTATGAGATTCTGCTTCACCTGTTTGTCTGTGTGCTTCTTTGCAAACGCATGTGCCTCGTCGCTCATCTTCTCTATGTGGATGTTTATGTCATGTGTCAAGATCTTTGTTGCAAACCTCAGTCTCATCTTGTGTATTTCCATTTCTTGTCCATTTCTTGTGTAAAATGCATTGAAAACAACTTTCTATACACAAATAAAAAGATTTGATTTGAGTGTTAAGCACATTATCATATATTATATATTATAGTGTTACAGAAGTTGACATTCAAGTAGATTATCATATATGATATTATACACACAACTAACTTTTAGTTACTCACCAGGAGATGACAGACTTGCTTGTATTTTAGTTTCAAGCACATTATCATATATGAAATATTATAGTGTTAAAGAAGTTGACTTTCAAACAGATTATCATATATGATATTATACACAAAACTAACTTTTTATTACTCACTAGGAGATCACAAACTACTTGTATTTTATTTTCAAACACATTATTATATATGATATAGTATAAATGCTTACAACCTAGCTTATATTATATATGATATAGTAAGTTTTTTACATTTTTTTCAAGCAACTTATCATATATGATTTTTCACTAACAGGTCATATTATATCTGTTCAGCGTAGATTAAGTCATAAAACCTGATAATTCATAAATATAAGCTAATAAGTTAGCTTATAATTCAGCATAATAAATTCAGATGATGATAATTCATAAGCTTATTTACATCAATCACCTAATAAGTTAGCTTATCATTCAACACGATAAATTCACATAATTCATCAAATAAGCTTAATTTATCAGATGATGATAAATTCATATGCTTAATCACATCAAATAAGCTAAAAAAAGGATAAATTTATAAGCTAAAAAAAGCGATCATCTTATTCACATCAAAACTAAATTCATAGATAAATTCACATCAAATAAGCTAAAAAAGGATAAGCTGAATTATAAGCTTATTAACATCAAATAAGCTAAAAAGGATAAATAAAAACAGATCGGATGAACTTTACCTGATGTTAATGAACTGAAGAAGGAGATAATCGATTTACGAAGGAGATGATCGATCAATTAGATGTTCGTGATGATAGATTCAGATCCGATGTGTTTGTGTGTGTTTTTAATGTGTGTTAGGTGAGAGAGAGAGAGAGAGAGAGGGATAGATCTAAAAAAATGGAGTGTAAGTGATTGGAGGTGTGGTTGGTGTGGGATGTGAAATGACCACAATACCCATCCGCTTTTTTATTAATTTTCTTTTTTTGTTTAATAAGTGAGTTTTAATCTCAGCCATAGATAGGTTTTAGATGGATGGCTGAGATGTGTCCCCCAGTATCTAGAAAAGAATGGTTTCCAATATAACCTCCATCAAGAAGTTTTTAACGTGGGTATCATTATTGAACTTAAATTTTACTAATTAATATATTATTAATGGGTTATGATTCTTCTTATTATTGCATGTAGCCACATTTGTAAAAATATGGCGTAAAAATAATAATAAATGGAAAATAATGTGTATTTGGTGGAGCATTTCACTCGTAAAGATGCCCCGATAAGATCCCCAACGGGGATTGGAGCGGGTCTGGGGGAGCATCTCACCCTAATGGAGCGCCCCGATAATATCTCCACTGGGGATCGGGGCAGGTTTGAGGCATGGTTTGCTAATCGGGTTTGGGGATGGAGGGTGGCCGCTCCGCCCCAAACCCGCCCCATTGTCATTCCTAAACTCCGTCTACTTTCATTATTTCATTCAAGTCTCCCACAACTCTCTCTATCTCTAAAAGATTATATATAATCATTTTATCTCCTTCAAACAATCAAACCTTAATCTAAACCCAAATTTTCTAATATGATAACCCCAAATCTTCTAATATGATACACTTAAAAGTAGGGGTGAGCAAAACCGACCGACGACCGAAAACCGACACAAACCGACCAAAACCGACACCGACCGACACAAACCGACCTTACTCGGGTCGGGACTCGGGATGGGTTTTCCACGATGTCGGGACTCGGTTCGATTCGGGACTCGGGATGAGTCGGGATCGCACAAAGAAAACCACACAAACCGGGATTACTCGGGCCTAACTCGGTTCGGTTCGGGACTCGGGATTAAATCGGGTCGGGATTCGGTTTGGGTTTTCCATGATGTCGGTTTCGGGATGAGTCAGGATCGGGTCGGGACGGGTCGGTTTCATCCCGATGCTCACCCCTACTTAAAAGGCTTGAGATGGTGTTGTCGATCTATGTAATACGAAAACCTGACATAGATCCTAACGTAGTTTATGGTAAGCATTCTAGTTTTTTGCAATTTTCTTGTAATGCTAAGTGTTTTTGGTCGTTTTTACTTGTTCTTAATCTTTTAGAGCATGTGTTCTTTTAATGAAAAATGTGTACAATACATACTTTTGTGTGGGTCAAGAGTTTGGAAACAAAAATGAAGTGAACGACTTAATTAAGGAGCATTCAATTGAAACTGAGATGAAACTTGGAAAAGAATGACAAGGAAATAGTGTGGGTTGTATGCACATGTAGTATTCCAACTTTGCCCCCATGTGAAGATAATCGCCTTGATGTTAGTGGATCTGATGTTTGTGAGTCAAAAGTCAAGTGGGCCAAGAGAAAAGTATGTCAAGCAGCTAGGGTTTGATGTGTTGTAAAAACTTTAAATTTATAAAGTAGTTTTTTACCGATTCAAACCAACACACGGATAAAATGTAACCCCCGTATATAGTATAGATTTTAGGCAAGACCAGGTCGTTCCACGGGATTGACGTTCTTAAGAGTTAACATGTTTTTCAAGAACAACTCTAGATTTGTCACAAATCTAAAGATTGATTACAAAAGACACAATTTCCAATTTGACTATTTTCGTACACAAGTTGATTAAAGCAATGCTTGTTTAGGCCAAGAACAACGAGGATAAACATACACATAAATAGGAATGCGCACACAAATAAGAGCATAAAAGCAAAAATAGACGGATAATCATTCAAGCAATTAACTATTTAATATAAGAAGGAATCCTTTCGGCCTTTAATCCTTAATATACTAAATGCTTAAAGATTGATTTGTGGATGACGATAATAATAGTAAACTCTCCTAATCAGGTTCGTTAGACATATGATTAGGCGTTAAACATCTTTATATTTGGGTTGATAAATGTTTTATTAATCCATTCTCACAAGATTAATATCTGGTCATCCACAGACAAATAACACGAAACCTCACCGAAGTAACAGAGCCTTTCAACCTTTTTCTATTACAAATGATGAATCAAAGATTTAACAAGTATCCAAATATTCCAACATCGAGCATATTATGATTATAATCATAAGCATAAATATCATGGCATGTTTACATCATAAATCCTATCTAGCCCAAACAAACATAAACGACTACTCCATAATCAAGGACGAAACACATAATAAACTTAATGAATTCAATAAATATCATATTAGAAAGAGTAATAAGATTAATACCAAAGCTCACAAGCAAATGATCGTGTTACAAGAGTTTTTCCGAACGAAAACTACAAATTACCCAAACAAATATTCCAAACTGTAAATCACTCTGTCACAGTAACTTAAGTCCGAATACTAACTACTAAATCGTCCTCCTTGATGATATAAGTGAGATTGGATGAACTAAGTTGGTTCATCCTTTCTTTCTAACTTTTGATGATTTCTTGATTGTGTATGTAAACACAGAGATAGGGGTTCAATTTATAGACTTTTTAGGCCCTTCTGAATACCAAGTGCTAATGATCGGTCACTAATCAATGCCATAGGATTGAATGATATTTTTGTAACTACAGATGCAAGTGCGCCACACTTCATAAGAAGTGCGTCGTACTTGGTCTTTGAATTAAATTCTCTCTCCCTGTTCACAAGCACGCCGCACATAATGCTAAGTGCGCCGCACTTTAATGCGATTTTCTATATTATTTCTTCTAAGTCTTTTCTTTAACGATCGTTAGTATCTTTAACGGATATCCTTTGCGTTTCTAGTCCTCCTTTCATTCTTTTAATCCTAAAACAACTAATACACGAATAAGAGATGTGGCGTAATTGTAGTGTTAGGATGTATTCAATTATATGGCATAATTAATAATCTCACCAGATGTGTAAAATTTTATAATTGATATATAAAATGATGATTATACCTTTAGTTTTGAAACTTATGATTTTGCAATAGAAAAGGCAGATGGAATGATATTAGAAAAAGTTTGTAGAAACAGATTCTATCAATCAATTAAAATGAGGGCAAATTGCATAAAAGTGTACTAAACTTATACTCAATTTCAATTTAATATACTAAACTTTTTTTTTCTCAATTTAATGTACCCAACTTTTTTTTGGTTGCAAATAAAGACAATTAGGAGGTTACCAGGTCACCATCAAGTTACCTTCTTCTCTAACATGATTTTCCAGCAGGCGACCTCCACCATTACCACCTTCGGCAAGCCACAACCACCACCATTTTCGACTGATCTCGACTTTTTTCGACTGATTTCAATCGTTTTTGACCGATTTTGACAGATTTTGAACGTTTTTGACCGATTTCCTTCGTTTTCGATCAATTTTGACCGTTTTTGACAGATTTCAACCGTTTTCGGCCGATTTCGACCATTTTCGACCGATTTGGACTGTTTTTGAACGTTTTAGACCGTTTTTGACTAAAACTGTCGAAATCGTTCAAAAAAGGTCCAAATCGGTCAAAAACGATCCAAAACGGTCAAAAACGGTTGAAAACGGTCAAAAACGAAGGAAATCGGACGAAATCAGTCGAAAACGGACGAAATCGACAGAAAACAAATGAAATCGGTCAAAATCGCTTTGGGTGGTGCTAGTAGTGATCTATTTGGAGGTGGTGGTGGTGGGTCGTCTGAATGCTATGTTGCCAGAAAATCATTTTGGAGAAAAGGTAACTTGATGGTGACTTGGTAACCTTTTAATTGTCTTCATTTTCAACCAAAAAAAGCTGGGTACATTAAATTGAGAAAAAAAAAGTTGAGTACGTTAAATTAAAATTGAGTATAAGTTTAATACACTTTTATGCAATTTACTCATAAAATGAAAGGTCGTCGGATGACTATGTGCGTATTTTAAAATACTAATAGCTGTATGTGAAGCCTAAAAATTGGTTGCATTGATGAAAAATTGCTTTCAAACCTGCATTTCATTTTCAAACTTTCTCATGTTCATCGTGTTTTAAAAAATGTAAGGTGCCATATTCACCTTTAATGGAAAAAGTGAAAGAAATGTCAGATGCTCAAAATTTTCTTTCAAAATTTATTTTTAAGCTTAGCAAGATTTTATACAAAAGTGAAAACCTCAAAACTAAGTGTATAATCGTTATCTTATATATCAATTATATAATTATAATTATGAGAGATGTTTTTGCTATTAAATATATATAAAATAATCATTTGGATATATATGACAATTTTAAGTATTTAAAAGGATATATATAATGATAATGAGCCATATATTTATAAGGATACAAAACTTGTAAAAAAATACACCTAGTAATAGTAAAAACCAAACTAATAATAAAAAAGAAAAAACCGCGTTTGACATATTTACGGCGTAACAAAGAAAACATTGTTACGGCGTAACCATTTAAAAGCAAACATTAAACCCTATTCCAGAACTCTATCATATTTGGTGGAATCATTAACTTTTTAATTATCAATTTAAGTTAACAAGTTATCATAAATAAACTTAAATGGGGTAGGCTAGTCATCTATAATTATTTCAACAAACATTCAATACCTAACTCAGTTAATACCGGCACTTGAAAATATTAGGATTTTTGAATATGTCAATACCTCGTAGTTGATTTTTTTTGCTGTTTTTTGATTCTTGACTATGCTTAGTTTTCAAAGGACATATATAATCAGACTCTACTTAATTTAAAACTGACAGACATTGAGTTCCATGATATATACATATACGGTATACCATCTTATTCAAGTCCTATTTCATCATATTTCAAATACGAGTATACCACTGCACCAATTTAGCCACCTAAACACAAGAAACATTCAAGTCAGGTCAAAGTCAAACAGTATTATGTTATGACCAAGTTATAAACTTAATAATAACCCTATAAATATGACTCCCACCCCTTTATACAAAATCATCAAATCCCACTTCATCAACTTTCTGTCGATTTAATAGCAACAAATATGATGACACAAAGTATCAAAATCCTAGCCGTTTTCGTGACATTTATTTTGATCTGCACGAGTTTTGAACCAAATGAAGCTTGTAGACTCCTTGGTGGAGGATCTGAAGAACCATGAATGAAGACCGGAAGCCTTCTTTTAACGTCTCTACAACGAGGCACAGTTCCTACACCAGGAAATGGATGTAGTAACACTGGTAACGGTGGCAATCCTTGTATCGGCTCAAAAAGGGTTGTTGGGGGCACTACTAGTGATGTTGCATCACCTCCACCGGTGGCTCATGCATTATCCTCAACAAAAAATTGAATTTGGAGCTTCCACAAAACAATTGTAGATAAAGTATGCTAACGATGATGGCAATTAAAGCTTAATACAATAATGGCCATGCATTAACTCTATGCATGCATCATTAACACTCTAAGTAGTTATGACTTATGAGTATATACGTTCTTCAACAATATTGTGTACCTAGTTTTCTCTTTAATTCTTTTATTTCTTTATTAATATTTTAACAATAAAATAACATAATGTATTTATTTTGATTAGTAAAAGAGTCATAGTTTCTTTTTTGACTGGAACTCTCATAAGTTTACGTTGAATGAATGAATGTATGCGTGCATATATGGTTACCTGTTAATACTGTGCATAATCACCTTTTATTGACCAACTTGGCATAACTTATGTTCAACTAGATTGTATCTATATTTTTCGGGTAGCTAGTTTTCTGTTAGCTCTCGATCGTGTTATAAGTATATATATTATCCCGCCACACCTCTTATAAAATAAGAGAACATAAGTAGTAAGAAATTAAATTTTGAAGTAGTATATATATTATCCCCTCATACTTAGCTATTGCTTGCCCTCAAACAATTAAAGCGAAAGTACTTTGTTTTATATATGTGGAACAATAAACAAATCAATGATCACAAGCTAAGATAACGCGACTAACTCACTAATTAAGAATAATTTTGATTGCACACTCGCTCATATTTAGTGGAGTAAATGATATAAGTAAGTCACTCAATCGCTCGGACATGATTTATTCAGATTACCATATGCTTGTACAAGAAACTAAACAAATCCGATGGGGCGTAAGCACCAGACATATTTGTCAAAAGAGGGTGGTTTCATTCGGTCTATATGGTTTGGATATGGTATGGGAATATAGGGTTTATTTTTGGTACTTTTCGGGGTTTAAACTGTCAAAAAGTTCATAATCAAATCGTTATCCATAATATCAGTAAATATATACTTTATTTATTCCTTTTCACCACACTTTGGCTTTTTTTTGCCTTTCACTTTTTTTCTTTCGGGGATATTTGTTCTCCCCCATACTTATGATAAACACACTACTTCAAACGAAATTAGAAGTTTGCAACATTCGCACTTCAATATAACAGCAATACCAATTTTAACGCGCAATCATACGTACAGATAAGGTATCAAATAATTCAATCATAAAACTTTTGACTTAGGCTAAGGTTCATTGTTATGTGTGTGTGTATATATATATATATATATATATATATATATAGTAGGGATCCAGTGAGAAGTAAATTAAAATAAGAAGTGGTGAGAAGTGACTAAAACCACACATTTGAGATGCAACGACTTGCATTAGATGCATTTCTATTCATTTAGATGCACCATTTCGAGTTTCGAAAGTTAATTTGATGTGTAGATGGTGCAAATTGATTTTCATGATTTTAGCACTGTGCAGAGGAACAAAAAACATGAGAAATCATGAAATGCATCTAATATATGTATATGCATCTAATTAAAAGCTTGAAATGCGTTATAATGCATCTAAGATTATAGAGATGCGATTATAGAGATGCTCTTATATTAAGGGCGTGCATATATATGCGGTTATAGTCACTTCTTATCCTTCTTATTTTAAGAAAACATATCATTTGATCCTTATTATATATATATATATATATATATATATATATATATAGATATATATATATATATATATATATATATATATATATATATATATATATATACATATATATATATATACATAGATATATATATATACATAGATATATATATATACATAGATATATATATATACATAGATATATATATATATATATTAATTTTTCTTTGGTATCTAGCACTAAAGGTGAGTGCTAACAACGGTTTTAATTGTTTTTTATCTCATCTTTATCAAAAAATGTCTATAACACGCGAACGTGATCTCACTGCGGTTTCGTAAAGATTTCAAGCACAAGTTTTAGAACCAAAAAATCATCAGCACACTCATACACAGAAATCAAGCATAAAAGATGTATGCTAATAGGCTCGAAATTCCTCACATTTTCAATGGTAATGGGTATAAATATGCTAGTAATGTTATCGATCTATAGTTAGATTTGCTTAAGTGATCAATGAAACGCTTTTTCTTCTAAAATTTAAGTTTTATTAACTTTTTATTATTAATTTTAATGCATATATATTTTTATTTTTGAAAACATAGATAAGTATATATTATATTTTTAAAGCTTTAGTTTCCTATTTATCTCCCTCCTACTTAATATGAGCATTGTCCTTAATGCGAAAAATATTATAGAGAAAAGATAAATTGGAAAAGTAAATATTGGATAATACTTCCCTTATTATTTGAGCACGACGAATTCACCAAAATTTGCACGAAGCCTCGTACACGAATTCGTACGTCTTTTTCTTTTTAATATGTAATAATAATAACAAACAAACAAACAAGACAATACAGATAATAATAATAATAATAATATTAGTACGAGAAATATAAATTTTGTTTAGATGCCAATAGAGACATATTACACACGGATAATATTAATAATATAGTTTTTAGAAATTGTTTATAACCGTGACTTAACACATGGTCACCATACTCCAACTTGTGTCATCTCGACACTACTCCTCCTGGTGCTACTCATCATACCATGGTGGTGCATAGGGTCCAGCTAAAGGAACTCCATAGTGTCCATCCATAAACTCCAAAACTCCAGCATACTTATCAGAATGGTACGACTGCCTACGAGATATCCTCTCAAGCTCACCCTGGCGTATCTTCATATGACCCATCTTGTCATATAAATCCTGCATAGTCGGCGTGGGGGTCTAGGCATAGCAACTCTCGGAACATCGGGTGTTGGGTCCTCAGCACTCAACCCCCCGTTAGAGCCAATCAACTCTCTAAAAATGGTAGCATCCAAAGACCTACAGTAAATCAGAGCACTCAGTCCATCCACAACTTCATCAGTCAACATATTCATCTTCTTCGCCATCCTCGTCACAAACTGTCCACAACAGATTATACTCTCTCTCTCTCTGACTTCTTTTCTCTTCAACCACTTTGCAATTAACCTGGCAACATTAGCATACCCGTTCTGGTGTTTAGCCTCAAACATGCTCATCAACCACAACTCATTCCTTTGGATCTTATCATACCTAATCGTCCTTTGACACAAACCATATGTAATCATTTTTTGTAAAACCCTTAGAATAGGACTCCTGATGGTCTGAGTATAACTCCTAGACAAATGCAGCTCATCCTCATTACTAATACTCAACCAATAATCTCTAGCATTAAAGTGATCATCATTCCTTAAACTTCCTTAAAAGTAAACCTCAAATCCCTCCTCTCAGATCTCAGCACTATTGTATAAACCCAAACGGTGAGCATACTCCAACAAGGTCAACGAATGTCCACGTGCTCCCAACCTAAGATTAATCAGCTTCTTTGTTATCAATTCCTCATTTGTTACCTCTTCATCAAACTCATAGGTAGAATAGAATTCGTGACACAACTCGGTATAGATAGGTTCATTAATATCGAATGCACGTCTCCAAGCTTCAGAAGTAAAAATTTTCTCTTGTCCTCCCATCTCAACTATCTTAATCTCTAGCATCTCGTCAATTGCTTCGGCACAATCCAAGGTATTCAAAACATTCCAATCTACGACACATGGCGAATAAACTTGTTATGTTATTAACCGAGCAAGGTTAGTATTGCACTTACTCTTAATAGCTCTATTACAGGTACCCCACAACAAAAACTCATGGTGAACACGCCCTAGCATGGCTTCTTTAACAGTTTTGGTTACACGGGTTCTTTTGGGACGGGAAGAACCGGCTTCATCATTGTGCTACAGTCTGCATTCAAGAACACTTCACAAACATGTATATAATGATATTAGATAACAATTAAAGTAAACGGGTAAGCGTAGACATGCTCTGCAAATGATCTGTCTGTTTTTTAGAAGAAAAGTGTGGCGCACTTCATAAGAAGTGCGGCGTACTTTCTAGGGTTTCACTAAGTGCGCTGGTTTTAGCAGTAAAACCGGCGTACTTTCTGGGTTGGGAATAAAAATTCTGAATTTTTCAGGAAATATTCAATAAACATTTTGTCTTTTATCATTTTGAACAGTGTAATCAATACCCAATATCCCAAAAAATAGGTCTGAACAATTCATAGAAAACATTTTAATCTATTAATTCCATATAATAATTAAACTCGAACAATAATGTTGATAAAAAACAGGGTAACAAGGACTATAATCAAACTAATAATTTGTAACTGAAATTATATTTTATAAACCCTAACTCAAAAATTAACATATATTAATTAAGACAATAATAACATAATATAGATATTACATACCCTCGGCATTGTTGGATTGAATGGATTAGGTTTGAGAATTTTGATTTTGATCTAAAAACCGGTGGTTTTGAGAGTATTTTTGTGTTTTGTGTGTGTTAAATAAAATAAAAAAGATAACTTATAATTGCCAAACCGCCAAGAAGTGCGGCGTACTTAATAGTAAGTGCGGCGTACTTCTGGAGAATTTTCCATACAGACCTGAGTTTTTAACACATAAACTAAAACGAAAACAAAATATAACATCCAATCCATCATCACTAATATTCATTCATAAAGGACTATATGTCCGGTACATCAAAAACTTACCCTTCACGGATTACATAGTTTTGATATGTTTTATTCAAAAATAACTCAACATAACATAGAAACGAAAATAAACGAAGGAGTATATGGTGCAATCCTATTTATTTATTGATAAGTGTAGAATACACATATCCATTTGTACCTAAAATAACCCAATTAAACCCAAAACAGACCAAAAATGGCAAAAATATGCTTGTATTTGTGTTTTGTGTGTGCAGGTACGGATAAATCAAAAATCACAAGAAAACAGTCAAAAACAAGCAAGCACGGACACAAGATCAGAAGAGTGAACAAAAGCCAGAAGCAAAGCCAGGAAAAGTCAAACCCTTAGTCTAATCTAGTCAAACATTGGTCAACAAAAGTCAACAAGACCCAAAAATATTCCACTTTGGTCCTCAACTTTCAGAAAAGTCCATAAATGGCCCCTCACCCCTTAATGGGCCTGAAAAACCCTAAATGGGCCTTATCCAGATCCTAAAACCCAAAACCCTAGCCCACTTCTCTTTTTCATAAACCACAAGGGCCAAACGATAATATTTCCAAAGTCCTTTTATAACTAAAAAAGGGGAAAAACAAAGACAAGGACCATTTGTGTAATTAACCCAAAGTTCAAAATTGTTTTACCCGTTTTCAGTTATAAAAAAACACGCGAATCCCTTTTTTACTATTCATTGTCTTCTACAAATCACTACACGGGTAAAATCAAGGGGCAAACGTCAATCAAGGGGTTAGATGGTCAATTCAGAAGCTCACTAACACAAATGCAAGGATAAATTAGTCTAATCAAGGGGATACTTAACCTCTCTCAAGCTCAAAGCCACGTCAATCATGGAGAAAGCACAAATTTATGTGGGTTTTACACTAAACTCACTCACAAAGGAAGCACAAGCTGTCACATCAAGGAATGACAGCTTGGCAATCCTTGAGTGCATACAATTTGATCAAACGGCTATGAATCAATCTCCAATGATTGAAGAATCCAATGGGCATGATTAAGAGAAGCATGGGCAAGGCAAGACGGTCTGGAAGCTTCACCAAATGCCTATAAATAGAGCGTCACTCTTCACACACACGGATGTAGTTTTTTACACGTAGCTTTTAATTTAGTTGTAGCTTAAATTTTAAAATTCCTAGCTTAATGTTGTTTTAATCTTGTAATTTTCCTTTTAAAGTATTGTAAGCAAGTTTTCTTATTAATGAAATTCAGTTTTACTTAATCTTTCCAAGTTTTTTTTATATAAATTCTTTTAATAAGCTAAATTGTCTCAATAAGCCCTTATAAGCTCTAATAAGCTCTAATAAGTCTTTAAGCTTATTATTGAGCTTAATTGGTCTTAAACATACTCTAAACCTATAAAATCAGCTTAAATTCTAACCACCTTTGGATTTGGACTTATAAGCTTATGGAAGGGGGATCTAAGATGGAAGGATCCCCATTGACTTATACCCTAGCTTATTAATAAGCTAGGGAGCTTGTAGCTGCCTTAATTGAGACCTTTTGTTTAGCTAAAGGTTCAAGTAAGCTTCTCTTTTCCTTCTTCTCTAATTTCAGTTTAAACTACTTAGTTATAGCTTATATGCTTATTATTGCTTATTTGCTTATTCTCTTTGCTTATTAGAACTTATTTGAGTTTAATTTAGCTTAATAACCTTAGATGTTCATCTGTTTTTGCTTTTGATAGTTTAGATCTTTGTTTTTCATAAATGTGTCATAAAACTCATAAAAAGTCAAAAATATTAGATTAGATTCTTAGATCTTGCATTATAGCTTAATTCAGTAGTGTAATTTTACTTAAATTAGTTGTTAAAAGCTCCTAGTTATCTGGTTTCATAGCCTTGTTAATTAGTTTTGCAATTTAAAGCTTTTCTAAAATTCTGTCAAGTGGTAAAGGGGTGTTTGGCATAAGTTAGTTTGACCTTCTAAAGTCAAAAGTATTTGTGCAAACCTTTGTAGACAGTTTTGAATTTAGTTAAAAGCAATAGGAAATGAGTTTCTATAAGTTAGTTTTAGAAGTTAAGAGAATTTGAGCTTATCTTAAGTTTGCCAGCACCAGGGGATTTTTCTTGGAATTTCACTTGTGCAAAATTTGATCTAAGCCCTCAAAGGCTTAGATCTTGCTTGCAATTTGTTTATACACTCTAATTGAGTGTGTTTAAGTGCAGGATTTCCCTTAGGAAACCTGCACTAATTAAGTTGCACTTGTGCAAAGTGCACCAGTACTAACTTAAAGTTAGTACTGTCACTTTTAGCCTAGTTTTTAGTTTAGTATAAGTAGTTTTTAGATTCTTAGATTCAAGTAGGATTAAGTTTAGGTATAGCTTAATATAGATTAGGTCTTAAATTTCACTTTCTAGCTTATTAGCATTACTTATTTTTGCTGTCAAAAGTCTTTCAAAAAGATAAAAAGCCAAAAACAGTACTTAGGAATTTTAGGATTTTAATTTGTTAATTTAGCTTATGATTCTAGATTTTACAGCTTAAATAAATAGATTATAAGTAGTTTAATAAGTCCTTAAAGTTTTAGAGTCTAGTTTAGCTTTTTAAGGTTTTTAGCTTAATTGGATTTTGCACCTTTAAGTTGTTCCATGCTATGTTTAGCATTTTCTTTTTCTTTTTCAGTTGCTTTCAGAGTTGTTTCCAGCTTTTATTTCTTTTCATTTTTAGATTAAGCACATCATAAGCTGTTTAGAACACTTTTCCTTTTTCATTTTGAGCTTAAAATGAGCTTGTTACAAGCTTTTAAGTGAAAATAACCCCAAAAGCCCACTCACTATAACAGCTTATTTATAAGCTGTTTTAGAACTTATTACTTAGTTTTAGGTTAAGTCCACATTGTTGTAAGTAGCTTATTTTAGTGTCCTTATTTTTCTACGTATTAGTTTTTTTTAAAAGTTAAAAAAATAAAAATAAAATAACAAAAAGGGGTTGCCCACACTCGAACCCACGACCTCCCACACACAACACATATGCCTTAACCAGTTTGCTACATTAGCTCATCCATTAGTATAACACACCATTTAATACTAGTATACGTTTTCATTCACCTTTTTATAAAAAAGCCATAGCTTAATAAGCTTGTTTGAGGGCTTATTTGTTAATCAATTTGGTTTTTCTTATTTTTCTTATAATCCTGCTATTGTTTAAGATTTTCTCTGAATTTTTTAGATTTTTCCAACTTAAAATTTATTTTTTATAATTTTTCGAAAGTTAAAATCTTATAAAATCAATAAAAAATAGAAAAAAGTTTATTCATAGAGATTTTAAGTTTTCAAAGCCAGTTGGGTGACATAATGTCACTCAACTTATAGCGTTCTGATGCTTTTCTCTTGGCTTCCTTGGTTTCATAACCTTGTTTGAACACATTGCCATACGGGTCCATGACTCTTATCTTCACATTCCACTTGCCATTTTCATCTTCCTTAGCATTAATTCCTGAACGGTTTGGTGCCCACTCGGTATGTTTAAGTGGGACGGGCAAAGCTCCAAGAAATGATATGGCCTTTTTCCAAACATGAACTTTCTTAAATGGATTAATAGCATCTTGAAGGGCAAGAGCTCTATCCATAGGATCATCATAATTCAAATACTTGGCATGATTGGGACCAGAAAATGGCTTTCCTGTTTCATCCCTCTTCAAATAATACTCTTCATCATCATCACTGTCACTCTCCTCGTGATTACTCCTAACTTTCACCACATCATATTGTTGATAAACGAAGCCATCAAATGTTGTCATCTTTCCTTTCATGATGTTCATAATTTCTCCACAAGCATATAGAAAGCTTCTTCTAACAATAATGGGCACATCACGGTCCACGGGTAAATCCAAGAGCATGAAATTAGCAGGTATGGTGGTAACCCCTACTTGACAAAGTACATCTAGCAATCTTCCCATAGGCTCCGCTTTTGAATGATCAAGCATTGTAATTTTTGTTACTTATTGGTTTAACTTGTTCTCTTCCCAACAACTCATAAATGGGATAGGGCATTACATTTATGTTCGACCCAGTGTCAACTAAAGCACGGTAGTTGTATTTGCCTTCTAAACGAATTGGTAGTACAAAAACTCTGGGATCACCTTTTTCTCTTATAGCTCTATAACCTCTTATTAACTCTTCTTCAACCATTTTTTCTTCTAGTTCGAACTCTCCATCTAGTTTGAGTTTGTTAAGTAGAACACTATCGAGTATCTTTTTGTGTTTGTCACTATATTTTAAGGTCTCGATGATTGGCCTCTTTTCGTTAAGTATCATTATTCTCTCATAAAGGTCTTCTTCCATTTCTTCTCGAGAAAGTTATTCTTGAGTCTTTGGACGATTAACGGTAAGGGAGGGCCCTTCACCATCATAACTCATTTTGTAGATCTTTGAAGGTTTCCTTTTGTTTCTTAAGTTCTTCCCCATTTTAGAAACAAATGGTGGGATGTCGGTTATGTCAAGAGGGGGTAAATCTTCAACATTGATACTTGCAATTAGAGCATCTAACTCATCATCCGAATTGTCATTAAAAGTGATAAGGTCAGGATAAATGGTAAGAATCCCATTTCTAAAATCAACAATTTCCTTAGTAATCCTAAGGAATGAACAGCCAACTATCACACCCGGTTCGACGTCATCTTCTTCCGGATTGATAATAAAACTAACAAAGTATAGTTCGCCTTTTAGAGCAACAAGCACCTCACGATTTACAACTTTCTCGCCATTCTTTTTCAACTCATATTGCAAACCAAGCTTAATTGCAAACTCATTCGAGATTAAATTCTCTTCATATTCAAGATCAATAACTCCATCATTATGCATCTAATTCCTCCACGAAGCATGGAGTGATGTAACGTTCACAAACTTCCTAGGTTTCCATTCTTTGAAAAGTGAATACCTTAACCTCCTTTTCCTTTCCATTATCCACGATATCTTGATATTCAGGTCCATACCAGTTACCTTCACTCTCGATTTTGTCATTAATAGAAATTCCATAGCGCTCATCCATACATAAATGTCCCAAGCTAGTATGAGGGTCCATTCTTATATTTAGATAACACAACATTGAAACAAACATTAGTGCGTTAGTACAAATAAAGCTAAAGATAATTTTACACTTAAGCAACATTAATATACATTTATAGATTAAAAGACGGGTTGGTTTTATCATAATAAACAAGATATCAAGGCTCTATAAACGTACTGGTGCAAAAGTGCGGCGCACTATGTAGTAAGTGCAGCGTACTTCTCGGATTTTTAAATTTTTTCGCGATAACCGAGGCACTTGAGAAAATGTGCGCTGTCACACTCCGTAAATTTCAGGTCAATATTTTAAACTTTTCCGATCATTATTTTTGACTTTTATACGTTGCGTTTGAATCTGGCAGTTTACCGAGAAGTTTACCTGCGTAAATCTAAAAAACGTCATTGGATGCATTCCGACTTTGGATTTTGACTAGTCTAGATATTATATGTATTATTTTATCTTTTCTAAGTGTTTCGTAGTTTACGATCACTTCTGATACTTATTTTTACGTTTTAGCGTATAATTTACGTTTTTCGTGTTTTTGATCAAACGGAACCCCGAAAACCCGAAATCTTTTCATGTAAACTTTAGTTATCGTTCATCTCATGTTTATAAGTCAAAAATTTCATATATGTCCCCCCTTCTTATTAATTTCGGATGCCCAAACCCAAACCAAAACAACTATAAGTCTTGAAATTAAATCAAAGGCATATTTTTTTGAAAATCTCATGCATGCGTATGAAAGTGACACATGAGGAAGTCCATCTCATGCACACATAACCATCCAACTAAAGAAAAATGCATACTTACAGGGACGGAACTTGAGGAGTTTTGTTAGGGGGGCAAAGACGAGTTGCATTTTCTGTCGTATCGCTACTCTTTCTTTTGAAGTACGAATCAATTGTTATTAGTTTTCCTATGAAAACTCCTGAATACAAATCATACTTTTTAAACTTAATAGTTATAAACATTCAATGATTCAAATACATTCACTCAGTTCACATATATTTTATCTTTTTAAGACTAAGTGATGTGAAACATAAAATTAAACTAAGAACAGAACATAGAAAAAAGAGGGAGTAACTAATTTGATTTTAAATCCATATTACTGTGTGATTAAGAATAAGAAAACATTAGGGCAAATGATTCTTGAATAAGCTAAACCACTCAAAGTAACAATCTACATAATAAATTAATGGAGGGTTATACAAAATAAAAAGAAAAAAAGGAAGAAAATAGATACCTTTAAGTGATCAAGTCCTCTTTTTCAATTCCTGTATATTTTGATTTTTTAATGAAGATTGCATATTTGATTTGAGCCCGAGAGAGATTTCTAGTTGTAGATGTTTGGTTTGGAAAGTCAAAATTTGGTTTTTTTGATACCTTTTGACGTTTTGGTTTCCAAGTTTTTAGGGGAGCAAAATGTAAAACTTTTTTTATCTACGCATTGATATACTAGAAAACTGGTAACCAGAAGCAAATACTTTTGGGGGGCCACAACCCCCCTATGCCCCTTATATATTCCGTCTATGCATACTTACACATATTGACCATGTTTGACTAGCTCTTATACTTAGATTATGAACCATGATCCAAAAATTTGAACCATTTGGTCCTTGTGGGTGGTTTTGGCCGAGCAAGCACATACACACATACTTTTAGTGTGTGTTGGTCACATATGCACTACAAGACATACCATAAAATCCTACCATGGTCCTATAAATATCACACTATAACAACTTAGGGTTTCACTCTTCATTTCATAGCCTTAAAAATTTCTTTCTCTCCCTCTTTTCTTCTCTTAGCTCACGGCAACAAACACCCCTTATTAGAGTTTGAGTTTCTTTGATTTCTTGCAAGATCCAAGCATGCTAGGCTCATATCTAAGGTAATTTAAGGTGATTACAAGTATTGGTTCATTGATTCAAGGGTTTAATTCAAGATCTACAAATTAGGGTTTGGTTATTATTTGGGGTTTTTTAAGATCCAAAACTTTCATCATCTTCTATCATATTTCTTAAGCTTGTTCTTCATTTGTAAGCTTACTTTAAAACTTATGGTATCATTTCTACTTTCATTCATTATTTACTTATGTTCTTGCACAGATCTATAAAGTCCTATGGTGTTTGTGTTAATATTTCTAAAAGAAATGAAATAACATCTTGACATTTTTTATAAAAATAGAAGTAATATGCTTATGACTTTATGATCTTGGTGAGGTGAGTTGAAAAGTGAGTTGCAACAATATAAATGAAGGGATTAGGTTATCTTTAGGTGTGTTTTGTTATGGATTAGTTGTTAATGGAGATTAGGCTAGATTAGGCACTATTGTGAAGTTTGGTGTGGTTTTTGGGAGCATTTACAAAAAATGATGTTGCTGATCTGTTTTTATTTTTAGGTTTGCGGACACTTAAGAATGTTTTAATTAGGCGTAAAGGTAGTTTTTGGAGAGCTCGTTTCGAGTAGATAGATTTTTATATATTGTACACTAAAATCGGACTTAAAACAGCCAAATTATAGCCAAATAAAACTTGAAATATTTTTCAGCAAAATAATTAATGTAGGTGCTGATGTGAATAGTAAAATGAGTTTTCATACGCTTTCGGGATGATTTGAGCTTTTAAAATGTTAGCGAAACATATAGTATCACATATATATTGATTAGTATCATTAGAATCGTCGTTAACATATTTTAGGGAAAGCATTAAGGTTACTAAAAATAGCAAGTTTAGTGAATGTTAGCAAGATAGGCATGGAAGTTAAACGTTTAAGATTCTCTAGTGCGTTGAAGGAAATATAGATTTAGCAAATATAGGGGACGATATTAACGTCTCGAAACTAAAAACTTTCCTAAAATAGAAACTTACTAAAAATGCTAATTTTTAGTTAAATGCCAAAACATAACGAAAAACTCTATAATTTTATTTAGTCACATTTTGTTAATTAAGCCAAAGCACAAACACTCATGGTTGACTTTTTTTCTCTCTTATAAACGATTCATACAAGTTTCATATACTTTCCGTCTTTCTAAGACGCGTCATTGATTTAGGTCGCAAGTAGGACCTCTTGGCATTATATCTCTTCATTGATACTTATTTCACCATTTGCTAAAGGTGAGTTCATAGCCCCACGTTTTACTTGTTTTATATTTACCTTATAACTTTTGGGGTGAGAACATGCTCGTTTACAAACTTGTTTACATAATCATTTACAATCTCTTTTACATACTTGATTTCGTAACTTGGTTACACACTCGTTTACATACACATTGACAAAACTGTTTACATACTAATTGCAAACTCGGTTACATGATTGATATCACACTTTATTTTACTTATGGAGGCAATTACTTAGAGCCTTTCTTTTGGAAATACGTTGGTTACTTTTACTATGGACACAATTACTTTACGTTACCTTTTTTCCTGATTACGTGTTGCCTAAGTTACGAATAGACCACTAATGCCCGAACTATCATGAACCGTTAATTTCTTAACCGACCGTACTGGTTAAGTGAGCGCGAATGTTGTAAATAGATCTATTGGGACTAATTATCCCTATCCGGGTAAGTAGCGCTTACTAGATTCGGGAGACACGAACGAACGGATATATACCATGTTGGATTTCACTAGGTTATCTTGGTCAGATACCTCTAGGACAGTTAATTTCTTGATTGGCATATAATATGCTTCTTTGAATTGAGCCTCGGTGTCATGAGCTTAGCGTGTCGGAACCAAGAAATCACTTCACTTCATAATTAAGAATAAGAAATAAAGATTAGGAGATGAGAAGAATTGTAAAGAGAGGTAGTGAGAGAAAGCTAGAGAGAGAAACTAGAAATGGGAGAGTTACTTGCAAAAATGAAAATATTATCAAGTGAACCAACCACCTCACCTTCCTTGGTGAGGTGTATATGTATCCAACTAAAAGGCTTTTATGCCTTTAGTTATTCTACTGGCCAGGCTCGGGTTTACTTGGGCTTTCGCCCGATACACGTGACCGATTAGATTATATTAAATGAGCCCATTTACCCGTTCTAGCCTATTACAACGTTACATATTAGAATGGCCGAACGAGTTATGTTTTATCAAACGTCCATATAGTGGTCGTTTACTTGATCTTGTATGATGTATATTATGACATCACGCCCCCGGACACGTGTTTCCGTCCAGGCCCCGTTTGGGGGTGTGACAGATTGGTATCCAGAGCCAAGGTTATAGTGAACCAGGTAGCTTATACTAGGTCTGGTCTATAACCAGTATGTGATCCTACGTGTTCTTACCTGCTTACATATATATATATATATATATATATATATATATATATATATATATATATATATATATAAATCATTAATATAAATAATAATATATATAATATATATACATATATATAAGTGCAAATTATATATATCATATTACCATAATTACTTTATACATCATTTTGTCATATCATATTTTGCATCATACTTACTTCTCGGCATTGCACGCACTTAGTATGGTTTCATATAAAGAGATTTATATAAACTTTTGCTTGTGCAGGTTATGGCAGCCCCTGTTATTCCTATTTTGTCAGATTCATCTAAGGAGAGTGTGGGTTCTCATGTCCTACGAGTGATTCTCTTTGGCATTATTCCTACCAGTATCCTTGTTATTCATATGGTTCCTGCTGAGGTTCCCATTGCACCTGTTGATCCTTTAGTTGCACTGGAGGTGGGAGCAGTTCTTGTCATTTCACCTACCAGAGTGCTCGATTTGGTGGATTATTCATCTTCTTCTGATTCTGATCCATCAGAGGATTCCTTACCTATAGCACCAGAGTTACCATTGGTTTCACCCTTCTTATGTTCTGATGACTCGGAGGCGGACAGTGAGTCCAAACCTGCTGAGCAGAGACCCGAGAGGCATGAGTCTCTTACACCATCATTTGAGTTTCCACTTGCACCTGTTGTTGCCTCACCTGGGATTCATCAACGGCCATCGATTCTTATCCGACCCGGTGAGGCTATTCCCTTTGGTCAACCTTACGGTACCCACCCCAATGGGCCGCGTAAGTTGTTGATCGCGAGGAAGAGAGTTGGACCTTTTCCTGAGCGTAGACTTGCATGGAGACGTGTATCTTATCTTTTTTCGGATCGTCACTCTTCACCAGATTTTACTTCAAACTCATCTTCTTCTAGTTCATCTTCGGACTCTTCATCAAATATTTCTTTAGGTTTATCTTTAGATTCATTATCAAACTCATCATTGGTTCATTCTTCAGGATGCGATGCATCAGGTCAGTCTCATTCAGGACCATCAACAGAGTTGCATCACCTAGATTGGTTGACCCCCCAGTTAGGACTCCATGATGTAGTGAGGCTTTTATGCGTTGGAGGTTTGCACCATTGTCTACTCTTTACCCACCTACGATATCAGAGTCATCTCAAGGTCCATCTTCTGAGAGGTCATTGGATTCATCTTCACCTTCTGCTGGACCATCTCGCAAGAGATGCAGGTCCCCTGCTATTTTGGTACCATCATCTACTCTTGTTTCAAGATCGATAGCCCTTGCTCTTGCTGATCTTCCACCTCGTAAGAGGTTTAGAGATTCATACTCATCTAAGGTTAGCAGAGGAGAGCATATGGAGATGGGTACTACTGATGCAGAGACTGTTTCAAATTTGGGTATTAGTGAGGGAGTTGGAGCTCATACTAAGGATGGTATAAGTGGGAGTTGAGGTTACTACTAGTGATATTAGGGAGGACGAGGAGGAGTTTGAGGCAGAGGCCAGTGCGGGAGGCACGATGGAGATCGCAGTAGATCCATTGGTTACTGGCGGTATTTCTGAGCCCACTAGAGGAGATGCTCCTGATCTTGAGGGTACTCTTTATGATATATCTCATTACATGTCTGAGGTTCCTCTTGATAGGAGGATTACAGAGTTTGAGACTGCTTAGAAATAGTTAAAGGCTGGTCAGTTGGAGGCTAGTAGAGAGAGCTAGTTTAGTTGATAGAGTTAGGAGTCTAGGACAGGAGAACCTGAGGGTTCGAGCCTTGTTGTGTATCGAGAGAGATCGTGTCGACAGTCTTCGTCGTCACATGGCACTTTCTCAAGAGGAGTTTCGTCAGATTCGTAGGGATCGTGATGATACTTAGAGGAGACTTAGGAGGTTGGAGTCACTTGTTGAGAGGCATTTAGGGTTTCGCCGTTAGTTTGGTAGTATCATGGTTATGTAGTACATTAGACTGATGGCTAGGTCTAGATGTTAATAATAAAAATGTTGTAAATCAAGTATCCTCATTATGGGATTGATTGTAACCAACTATAATGCTTTTCTATGATATGAAAAGCTTATTTTGATTCGCTCGCGTGTTCATCTTTATTGATTATTTACTTGTTCTAGCAAAACATGTTATATTGTATTTTCCTTTATAAACCTTATTTACCATTTATAGTGGTTATATCGCGTATCGAATCTCACCATGTGTGATGTATTGTGATGTAGAACAATGACTAACACTCGTTTCGGAATGACGCTGCAACTGAGGAAATGATCAACCGACGTGTGACAGAAGCTTTAGAAACTCGCGAAGCTAACAGGAACATTGGACTTGGGAACGGTAATGATGAGGGTGGCAACAGAAACGGTAATGGCAACGGAAATGGAGAAGGAAATGGAAATGGAAATCACAATGAGAATGATAGAGATGCTAGGCCTGTCGTTCGAGAGTTTACTTACCAGGACTTCATGAAATGTCAACCACTCAACTTCAAAAGAACTAAAGGAGTTGTCAGGTTGATAAGGTGGTTTGAGAAGATGGAAACAGTATTCCATATTAGCAATTGCCCAGAGAAATACCAAGTCAAGTATGCTACTTGCACACTGTTAAACAGTGCACTAACTTGGTGGAACTCACATAAGAGAACTATTGGAACTGATGCTGCATTTGCCGTGTCATGGAGAGATCTTATGAAGCTAATGGCTGAAGTGTACTGCCCAAGAACTGAAATTTAAAAGATGGAAACTGAGCTGTGGAATTTAACCATGAAGAACAACGATTTGGCTGCTTATACTCAAAGATTCTAAGAGCTTACGATGTTGTGCACCAAGATGGTTCCCGAAGAGGAGGATCGAGTTGAGAAGTTTATTGGAGGTCTCTTGGATAATATCCAGGGAAATGTGATTGCTGCAGAACCCACAAGGCTACAAGATGCTGTTCGTATGGCTAACAACTTAATTGATCAAAAGTTGAAAGGTCATGCTATGAAAAATGCTGAGAACAAAAGAAAGTTCGATAACAGCCAGAAGGACAACCGTGGGCAGTGGTATGTGCTTAAATACACATACCTTTTACCTTTAAAAACGAGCTAAAATAATCAAAAACGGACTTAAAATACCAA